>JAXDDX010000127.1:520000-642500 GCA_034670405.1 Hoplostethus atlanticus | reverse complement strand
ATATAATCAGGTTATGATCAGAATATTATTCACCTTCTGTAGTGGGGACATAAAGAGCCATCTATTCATCTAATGATCAGGATATGATCAGGATATGATCAGGATATGATCAGGAAATGATCAGGTTATGATCAGAATATGATCAGGATATGATCAGAATATGATGTGTCCTGCTAGGGTCCTGCTAGTGTCCTGCTAGTGTCCTGTTAGTGTCCTGTTAGTGTCCTGTCAGATACAGATACTTTGTAGGGATGGCCCTTGCTCAGGGGTACTTTGGTAGTACTGAGCACTGTTGGTACCGGGAACCCAAGTCGGCAACCCTTTGACCACTAGGCGTAACGCTGCCCCATAACTGTTTCATCATCAGGTCCATTCATGGCGAGTTCCCTTCAAGAGTTTGAGGTGACCATCCACACCTCACCTGCACCCTCCTCTGGAACCTACAGCTACCTGAGGCTAAACCTGATTGGCTCGCAGGGGGAAACTCCGCCCATCACTGTGAATGAACTTCACCAGCATCTCTTGCCTGGATCTGTGAGTTTTGGTATCATCTGGAAGAACTGGATGAAGTGAAGTTTAAATAAAAGAGAGTAAAGAGCAGCTCCTCTAATCCTTCCGAACCGCTAATTGGACTAAGTAACTTAAATTAAGTATTATAATTTATGAAATTGTGCTCATGACACCAGTACCCTTCAAATGTGTTAGCTTTACTAGTGTCTATGTTTTACTAGTGTCTATGTTTCACTAGTGTCTATGTTTCACTAGTGTCCATATGACACCAGTACATTTCATATGTGTTAGTTTTACTAGTGTCTATGTTTCACTAGTGTCTATGTTTCACTAGTGTCTATGTTTTACTAGTGTCTATGTTTCACTAGTGTCTATGTTTTACTAGTGTCTATGTTTTACTAGTGTCCATATGACACCAGTACATTTCATATGTGTTAGTTTTACTAGTGTCTGTTTAACTAGTGTCTATGTTTCACTAGTGTCTATGTTTTACTAGTGTCTATGTCTATGTTTCACTAGTGTCTGTTTTACTAGTGTCTATGTTTCACTAGTGTCTATGTTTTACTAGTGTCTATGTTTTACTAGTGTCCATATGACACCAGTACATTTCATATGTATTAGTTTTACTAGTGTCTATGTTTTACTAGTGTCTATGTTTCACTAGTGTCTATGTTTTACTAGTGTCTATGTTTCACTAGTGTCTATGTTTCACTAGTGTCTATGTTTTACTAGTGTCCATATGACACCAGTACATTTCATATGTGTTAGTTTTACTAGTGTCTATGTTTTACTAGTGTCTATGTTTTACTAGTGTCCATATGACACCAGTACATTTCATATGTGTTAGTTTTACTAGTGTCTATGTTTTACTAGTGTCTATGTTTTACTAGTGTCTATGTTTCACTAGTGTCTATGTTTTACTAGTGTCTATGTTTCACTAGTGTCCATATGACACCAGTACATTTCATATGTGTTAGTTTTACTAGTGTCTATGTTTCACTAGTGTCTATGTTTTACTAGTGTCTATGTTTCACTAGTGTCTATGTTTTACTAGTGTCTATGTTTTACTAGTGTCCATATGACACCAGTACATTTCATATGTGTTAGTTTTACTAGTGTCTATGTTTTACTAGTGTCTATGTTTCACTAGTGTCTGTTTTACTAGTGTCGGTTTTACTAGTGTCTATGTTTCACTAGTGTCTATGTTTTACTAGTGTCTATGTTTCACTAGTGTCTATGTTTTACTAGTGTCTATGTTTCTTTCACTAGTGTCTATGTTTTACTAGTGTCTATGTTTCACTAGTGTCTATGTTTTACTAGTGTCTATGTTTTACTAGTGTCTATGTTTCACTAGTGTCTATGTTTTACTAGTGTCCATATGACACCAGTACATTTCATATGTGTTAGTTTTACTAGTGTCTATGTCATCTCATAATGACAGACATGTCCTCATGTCATGAGGCTGTAGTTTACTAGTTTCAGCCAATCACAGCCAACGCTCTTCCTGCCGTAGACATGCGTGGTCCAGCTGCAGAGCGGCGCCCCGCTGGGCCGTCTGGTCCTGGTCAGGCTCCGGCTGGAGGCTCGGCCCGGCTTCCCTGACCTGGACTGGCATTGTGGTCGGGTGGAGGTCCGCAGGCTGGCTGACGGACAGGCGAAACAGGAAGTGGAAGACGGACAACTGGCGGGACCTGAAGATCCAGAAGTGGAGGTCTTCCCATATGACAGATGGCTGCGGTCAGCAGATGGCGACGTGGAGCTGCGGAACGGGCAGAGTGAGATAACTTTAGTGTTTCCCTTAGTTTCCCTTAGTGAACTAGCTGACAGTTACAGTCTGATGTACTACTGTTGGATACATGTGGACATGCGTGTATTCAACTTCTTGATTATCTACTTTTGAAAGTATTTAACAGAAAAATGAATGTCAGAGGGTAAATAGTGACATCTGGTGGTCAAATTGTAAATACTTTTAAAGGATGAAACCAACTCTGTAACATTTTATTGCCTCATCAGTCTGGTTCATGAAGTGGGGTTGTGGGAAAGTTTCCACCTAACACAGGAAGTGACAAAACAAAACGTACGAGCCAAACGCACACAGCTAGCGCCTCGGCCCGCCAACGACTACATCACAGAAAGTTACATCGTGCAGGTTTAAAGGGCATTTAGTAATCTATTACTTCTAACGACCTCTATCACTGAAAGGCTTCTGGTACACAATGGTTCTTCTTCTTCTTATCCTATCACAGTGTGTTTACTGGCCTCTGAGGCGGAGGAGACGCTGAGGCAGCAGCGAATCAACGAGCTGCAACACAAACAGAAACTCATCAGGTTCCACTTCCTGTTTCCACTATTCCATTATGGTCATTTGGTGATATAGGGCACTAAAAACCTGGATTATTTCCCCTTTCATGGACATTTTGTAAATCCAGTTCTTCCTCACCTCTCTCTTACTTGTTGATGGATTGTCGTTGCAGATGGCGTTCGTTCGTTGACGGGGCGCCACACTGCGTGGACGTCAACAGTCTGAACGAGCTCGGGCCAAATCTCACCTACACCCGCAAGAGGTGAAGACACACTGGAATGAGACCAGAACAACCTATAAGACCTATGAGACGCGTTTAAGAAAAGTATAAGAAATGAAAGGAGTCCAACAAGCATGAAACGCTGAAAGAATCAGTTGTTCTCTGTCTCAGTCCAGGCGTTAACCTCCGGTATCTGAGAGGCTTTGCAGAGCGAGCGGCATCCTGGACGAGTTTCAGAGAGCTGGAGATGTTCTTCGCCCACAACAGGAACCAGAACGCCGTCGCCAGTAGGAAACCACACAACTCAACATGGCACATAGACAGAGACAAGCACAACTGACGAGTTCTGTCTGAAATGAGTCAAATCAGGTGGTAAAAGTGTTATTATTGTCAGTCACAAGTTAATCCCATTATCTCCAGATCACAATGTTGTCTTCATGAGAACAAGCCCAGTAAGTGCAGACTGACTGACAGAATGAGAGATCTGACCGATCAATACATCAGATTTTATTTTAATCAATGTGTGACAGGCTGAATTGGAAACACAACCACAAACTGATCTCCAGATCTTGCATGATAAAGAGTTGAGTATGTTGTGATCTGGACATTATGGGAGCTGAGCAGCACGACTCTACTGAAAACACACACACACACACACACACACACACACACACACACACACACACACACACACACACACACACACCTGTCTCTGTCTGTCTCAGAGTTCGTCCAGGCTCGCTGGAAGGAGGACTGGTTCTTTGGCTACCAGTGTCTGAACGGCTGTAACCCTCTGCTGGTGCGTCGGACACGCCTTCTCCCTCCCCACCTGTCCGTCACCTCCGACATGCTCTGCCCCTTCTTGCCTGACGGCTCCTCTCTAGAGCAGGAACTAGAGGTGTGCACATACACACACACATACACACACACACACACACACACACACACACACACACTCCTGGGAGCACCCGGGTTGAGTTTCTGAGATACGAGTGTATTTCCTGGTGTGGAAGTGACAACGCTACTAAATTAAGTTGAATTGGGCATAAAAAGTGAAAACAACACTGAAAGACTAATAATATCTAGTCAGTCCCTAGACCAATAATCTATCAATAATCTATCATATTGACTAATAATAATATCTAGTCGATCAGACGGTTTGGTAGTTTTGCTGGTAAACGGTATCAGATGCAGGACTTTTCCGTAGCTCAGGGTTTAGTGAATTGACTTCCTGCCTGATGACATCACAAGTTGAATCTTCATCTTCTGGTCTGGGAGAGATTTGTCCCTTTTCACCTGTTGTTCTGAATATCTTGTTTTTTACCAGCAACTGTGGCACTCAAACACTATTTTATGACCCCTGTGACATGTTCTGACAGAAAGGGACCATTTACCTGTTGGACTATGAGGTGTTGGACGGCGTCCCGGCCAATGAGATCAATGGAAAGCAGACGTTTCTCGCCGCTCCCCTCTGCCTTCTCCATCTGAGCCAGCAGGGGGAGCTGATGCCCATTGCCATTCAGGTGAGCAGGAGGCCTGGTGGGACGCTGGTGATGCAGACACTAAAATAAAACAAAAAGGCACTTTGTAGTTTTAGTTCTACAAACATTTCTGGAGGCAGAAATAATCTCATTGGTTGAGTTAAACCTCAGTTATCTATATATCTAAGGACTGCATCAATCAACCAATCAATTGGCTTTTCCCTTCTCCAGTTGCAGCAGACTCCCGGTCCTCAGAACCCCGTTTTCCTGCCCTCTGACCCCGCCTGTGATTGGCTGCTGGCTAAAATGTGGGTACACAGTGCTGATTTCCAGTGCCACCAGTTGGTTTCCCACTACCTGAAGACCCACATGCTGGGGGAGCTGTGCTGCGCTGCCACCCTGAGGCAGCTGCCGGAAGTGCACCCACTGCACCAGGTAGAGCTGGCCCTTTGTGTTGGAGAGCCTGCAGAAATGATACAATGCAGAACTAATTCAGTCCTACATTTTGGGTGTATTCACACTGATTGTCAAACTGATTGACTTGAACATGGGAAATACATTTTGTGCAACTTTAAAAATCCATTGCAGACCAAAATACTTTCATCCATACTGGCACATTCTCACTATCTCGATTTGATAGTGAAAAATGTCCTCAATGAATCAAATCATACACAATGACACAATGATGGTAGTGGGGCGCCATGCTCCAGTTACAGTCTGGTACTTTAGGTATCTGGTTGCTCTCCGAGTTCAGAGCCTTGCAGGGTAGGAACTGAACTTCTCCACCCCCTGAGCAGCAGTAGAGTTTCTACTTCAGCAGCCATGTCCACTAGTTTACAAACCAGAAAGCTTTTCAGAGAAGAATGAAGCCTTATTTGATGGTGGCCAAAGTGACTAGTAGAACAGACAAACTTACCAGCCACCAGCCAACATTTATCAGCATTTCTCACCCTGACATTGAATGAGAACAGCTTTTCATTGGTTTATTGATCAGTATTGACCTCTCTAATTGGCTGCTGTTGTCAGTTGCTGATGCCACATGTCAGGACGACGTTGCAGATCAACTTCCAGGCCAGAGCTTCTCTTCTGGCTCCCAATGGGGTTTTTGATAAGGTATGTCTGCTTGTATTACTATATGTGTGAAGGGCCAGTTTATGAAGAGATGTGAGGACACCCTGTTCACTGAAAAAGGACTATTTAGGTGTCGGGTTGTAGTTTGAGTTGGGACAGCCCTGACTCATGCTGTTCTTCCCTCTCTCACGTTCATGTTGCTCTGCTTATCAGGAAACAGACATGAACGACATCACCGTAACGTGTCACGCGGTGTAGTAACAGTTATATTGGGTGGGTGTATATTGGGTGTGATGTGTAAGTGTATATTGGGTGTATATTGGGTATATATTGGGTGTATATTGGGTATACCACCACAGAGAGGAACACCACAGTGAGGCTGAGAGACAAAGAAGGAGACTGGATAGAAAAAACACCATAGCTATTTGTGTTTTTCCAGGCCATCGGCTGCGGCCTGGCGGCGGTACCGGTGCTGCTGTCCCGGGCATCGGCGAGGATTCGTTACCGATCCCTGTGTGTCCCTGATGACCTGGCTGACCGAGGACTGGACGGACTGCCCCAGTGCTACTACGCCCAGGACGCACTGAGAGTCTGGGACGCGCTGCACAGGTAAACCCATAGATTATCTTGTATTCCAGGAAGCAGGATTACCCATCTGGGAAGTTCAGAAAAATTAAAAATGTAACCACTATATGACTGATTGACACTCGAACAGCTAATAGGCAAGTTTACTTTAGTGCAACCTCAAGACATCGAGATAGAACCGAGTCTTTATCTGGCTGAGTATCTTCCCATACAAGTGATGCTCTCCCCTGTTGGCAGGTTCGTGGTGAGGTGGGTGGATCTGTGGTACACTGGAGATGAGGATGTGCAGCAGGACTCTGAGCTTCAAAACTGGATCAGAGAGATCCACTCACATGGCTTCCCTCAGGTCCAAGACTCAGGTGGGGGTGTGTACACACACATACACACACAATAATCTAGTCTAAAATAATCAAATCTAGTCGAATCTAGTCTAGTCTAGTCTAATCTAGTCTAGTCTAATCGAGTCTAATATAGTCTAGTTTAGTCTACTCTACTCTGGTCTAACCTAGTCTAGTCCATTATAATCTAATGTAGTCTAGTCTAATCTAGTTGAATCTAGTCTAGTCTAATCTAGTCCATTATAATCAAATCTAGTCCATTATAATCAAATCTAGTCTAATCTAGTCCATCATAATCAAATCTAGTATAGTCTAATACAGTTGAATCTAGTCTAGTCTAATCTAGTCCATTCCAATCTAATCTAGTCTAATCTAGTCCATTCTAACCTAATCTACTCTAGTCTAATATAGTCTAGTCTAACCTAGTCTAATCTAGTCTAACCTAGTCTAGTCTACTCTTGTCTAGTCTAGTCTAATATAGTCTAACCTAGTCTAGTCTAATCTAATCTAGTCTAACCAGGTCTAGTCTGGTCTACTCTAATCTAGTCTAATCTAATCTAATCTAGTCTAGTCTAATTGAGTCTAATATAGTCTAGTTTAGTCTACTCTACTCTGGTCTAACCTAGTCTAGTCCATTATAATCTAATGTAGTCTAGTCTAATCTAGTTGAATCTAGTCTAGTCTAATCTAGTCCATTATAATCAAATCTAGTCCATTATAATCAAATCTAGTCTAATCTAGTCCATCATAATCAAATCTAGTATAGTCTAATACAGTTGAATCTAGTCTAGTCTAATCTAGTCCATTCCAATCTAATCTAGTCTAATCTAGTCCATTCTAACCTAATCTACTCTAGTCTAATATAGTCTAATATAGTCTAGTCTACTCTTGTCTAGTCTAGTCTAACCTAGTCTAGTCTACTCTTGTCTAGTCTAGTCTAATCTAATCTAGTCTAACCTAGTCTAGTCTGGTCTACTCTAGTCTAGTCTAATCTAGTCTAATCTTTCTCCAGGTTTCCCCCAGTCTTTCCAGACCAAAGCAGAACTGTCTCAGTTTGTCACCATGTTCGTCTTCAGCTGTTCTGCTTTACATGCAGCGGTCAACTTCTCCCAGGTGAGTGACACGTATGATACTATAATCTATACTGAGATGTATTGATTATTGATTATCATAGTACATCATCATCATAAAGCAGATGAATCCTGCAGCTAGTGTGAATCCAGCTCGGATCATTCCTTCAGTCAGGAGGGAGGGAAGCAGCTGAGGGGGGAGATAATCATTTGATTGATTGAACTGAAAGGGGTTTGCAATTCATTGTGCAAAGTGTTGAGGTCCAGATTCACTAAGGCTTCCTGCAGTAAGGGGGCGCTGTTTCACCATGCTGACCAGTAACCTGCCTGACAGCTTCCTTCGCCTTTCGTCTCCTTCTCTTCTGTCCTCCCTGTGTCGTCTTCCAGGTGGATTTTGACCTGTGGTTTCCAAACTGCCCGGCCTCCATGTCGCGGCCTCCTCCGCAGGCCAAGGGCACGGTGACGGAGGACGACATTTTGTCCTTGCTCCCCGACGTCAACTCAACCTGCAGCATCCTCAGCACACTGATGTCGCTGTTTCAGCCCGCCGCAGACTACGTACGGTGCCGCTACGCTACTCTGATGTTCTTCTGCCTGTCAGACACTTAAAACAGAAATCACTTCCACATGTGATCTTCTTCAGGAAAGACAAAGACGCCAGGGAGGGGGAGGGGGGACAGGAAGCAACGGGGCTTATGGGAAATGTAGTCTTAATGTGGAGAAACACTAGTAACAATACCACTGGTATAGAGGCTACCAGTCGTCTCCATGGTCTCAAGATTCAAGATTCAAGATTCAAGAAGTTTAATTGTCACATACACACACGAGGTGTGTAGTGAAATGCAAAGTGGCAATGCTCAGCAGAAATGTGCAAAATAACAGGTTCACACTATTTACAATAACCAACACAATATTTACAATGTCACAGTTTTTAAGAGCTCTATATAAAAAAACAACACAATATTTACAATAAGAGCACTTTATAAAAAAAATATAGTACAAACTCACTACATGATACCAAGGTAGTAATATTGATATAATGAAGTACTGAGAACGAAACATTAGTGGCGGCTGATGTTTTGCTTTGGGACAAAACACTTCATTTTCTTTCACCAGGTTCCTCTGTGTCATTACCGGGAGGCTGTCTTCAGAGATGGCGCCCCCGCCAGGCTGGTTGAGGAAGTGCAGGCTGAACTCAAGGCCATTTCTAATGACATCACAGACCGCAACAGGAAACTGGAGCTGCCGTACCCATACCTCTTACCTGGACGCATTGACAACAGTGTGGCCATCTAAGGTGGAAGGCTAGAAGAAATTAACCTTCTTTACTAGGAAATACACATGGAAATAATTAGTAATGTGGGTGTGGAATAGGTGAATCAATAAGGGAAATTAATAGATCACAATCTGTTTAGAACATAGAATTGATTTATTTTGCAGAAAGTAGAAAGTATGATTTATCAGCAATGAAGAAAAGAATGATGAGGACCCACGTAACACCACAACACTGTAAAGGTTTTTTATTTTACTCAACTGACTACAGTGAATTCAGCCATTTTAAATACAAAGCAAAAAGCAGTTTTTCCAAAGTGGCCAGTAGATGGCAGACTCACAGACCAGACGAAGGTTTAGGTTTTATTCCGCTGTTGGTGAGTTTTACCGATTTCTTTCTTTTATTCAAATCTTGAATCATTTCAGGTATCTGTATCTTGAATGTTGACGTGAAGAGGCCCGGTGCTTCAGGTCCTTCCAATTCTCAAAACAGTAATATTGAACATCTGAGTGGTATCCACGCCACTAAACTTTGAAGCTCAGTTTTGAATCTTTGTCAATTCATTTGTACTTGAGGTTCCTTGGTCGTAAGAAAAATCTGTCTCTGTAATTCCAGTTTGAATACTAAAATGTGAATGCTTGTAACTTAATGTTTGGTTACATAGAAATACAAATTAAAACGCTACAGCACTCTCCACAAAGTTTCAGCACTTCATTTTCAGAGCTATGAATCCTGGGATTTCTGTCAGTTTGTACTTGATGTTTTGTAAACTAGTGGGGCCTGGGGGCGGGGCCAGTTGCTCTTGGCCAATCACCTGACCTCTTTTCTTATGACCAACAAAACCCCAAAATGAGCCGTCACGTCCCCTGAAGGCTGTCTGGGGTCGGAGGGCAGCAACACCAAACCTGAGCAGCACTTCAGACAACGGGCAGTGAAGTGAACGTGAACAAGACCCAACCAAACAAAACTGAAGCAACTGAAGTAATCAAACCCCAACCCTGCTCAGAGGGGAAAGTGACACTAAGCAAAGGGTAAATCAAAATACAATTCTAGGATCCCTAATCAGGAAAACAGGGGATCAAAATAAACAGGCTGCAGACCCCCTGCTGAGCGCCACACAGATGCCTAGTCTCAAAGCTACAGCTAGATACAGGACAGTCACCAAACAGCTAGCACTAGTGCACACCTATCACTTAGCGGCTGTGTGAGGGCCACCAGGGCCCTGACTGCAGCTTCATCCTGGTTTTCATGCTGCATGGTGACGATGCTTCAGCGGTAGCCAATCACAGCAGGAGGGCAGGTCTGAAACTCACACAGGACACGCCTCCAAAACCTGGACCTCAGGGGCCGTAACACCAGCAAAGACTCCAAACTGAGTTGTGGCGTGGATTTGATCCCATACCACTATCACAGCATCACATCATAACCAACAGGTACAAGAATAGAAGCTTTCATTGTTCTTTTGCTTGTGATATACTGTGAAAGATGTTACAGTATCTAGACCAGTTATCAACTCAGTTACCAACTCAGTTACCAGCTCAGTTACCAACTCAGATACCAGCTCAGATACCAGCTCAGTTACCAGCTCAGTTACCAGCTCAGATACCAGCTCAGTTACCAGCTCAGATACCAGCTCAGTTACCAGCTCAGGTACCAGCTCAGTTACCAGCTCAGATACCAACTCAGTCTGTTGTCAGGAATGAAGCAAAGCTTGCTTACTTTGAAATCATTCAAATAAAAGTTTCCATTTTACTCCAATGTGCTTTCTGTCTGTCTGTCTGTCTCTCTCTCTGTCTCTTTTAACATGATGCTTCATCTGGGGGTCTTGAACCCGGGTCAAACATTCCCCCGCCACGCCTTTAATGAAGCACCTTAACAATGCTAGCAAGGTGCTATGTGTAGCCACCACGTTTCCCATAAACCGTGTTGCTTCCTGTCACAAAGAGGACAAGAGGATAAGAGCCAATAGCCTTGATAACAGCCAGCATGCTGACCAGGTCTGCAGTCAGAACAGTGGATCTGGAAGAACAGCGCCCTCTTCCGTTTTGTGCCATAAAGCAATCTAGCAGATTTCCCTCCAAATCAATGTAAAACACAGACTAGAGGCTGGTAGAGGCTGACAGGCTGGTAGTGGTGGAGTTACACTGATGACTCTACAGTAATGTGGTGATTTATTGATTTAAAATGAGACACTGAGCAGCTTTAATGTACCACTGTAGGAGGTATTTCACCAGTATGAGACAGTGGAAAAATAAAAAACAGAATAAAGATGTAAAGCAATAGAAAGCCATTCACTGTATAACATGACTCAAAATAAAGACTCACTACTGTCAAACGACAAGACGTACATGTGTCAATAAAGGTTTGGCCACAACACTTTCCTTCTGGTTCCTACACACTATTTGCCGTGTGTTTCTGGTCTGGATGTTCAATATGATGTTAATATTAGTATTGATATTAGTCATATGTCAACTAGACCATATGACTGTATAACCAATATGACTGGATGTGACTGTAAATTTACAGCAACATCAAATGTGGGAATGAATTAACTTTGAATTTACAAACTGATTTTACTCTTCCAGACCTGCATAGGAACCACGTTAACTCAGTCATGTTCCCTAACAGCACCAGGGTGTACACCTAAACTAATAAGACAGAGCCTTGATTCTCACTAAGGTCTCTATAGATAGAAGAACCTTTCTGTGGAAAACCACCAGTTCTGAAAAACACTTCCTGGTGAAGCGACTCAAACCCTGAACACCAAGAGAAAAGTGAAATATGATGAAGGCCAAATGGTTTATGCAGTGACTCTTAACTAGGCAAGACTCAGTGACCTATGACACGAGTTAGTGATTACTTGTTAAGGTCACATATTGGAGAAGTAAGGAGGCGTATCAAATACAACCTGCAGTAAATCTGAGGGCAGACGTGGATCCTTCGATGTTTAGCTGAATTCCTCTTACTTGCAACATGTTTGGGTCAGGGTTAGTTACTGGCTGACTGGAGAACGAATGATAACAGATTAGAAATAGGATTAAAGACTAAAGGCTGATAGTGTGAAAGAGAGAATACTTGTTAGATTCCCTTTGGACACGTGGAAAAGGAAACAACATCTAGATTATGAGGTTAAAGACACTAACGTACATTGACTCATCTAGTAGTGGTTAATACCGGAGCCAACGGTGCATTTAGCTGCATTCTTTGGATTTTGGAGCTGAAAGTTAAAATCATTTGAGTATTCCAGTAGATTACATTACTGACTACAGTTTCTGTAATTACATTTCAAATCCGGTTATACCGCACGTCTTATAAGGGCAATATTTGGTGCAGTTATGACTTTAAATAATACAGAAATATTACAATACATTATAATTAACAATACAAGTATTCTACATCTTGCAGACAAAAGCATGCACTGTTCGAGTCGAGTTTATCTCAAGCCCTCTTCCTGAATGACATTTTCAATTTCCCTTGGTTATTTTTCTTCTTCTTCTTTCTTCTCTTGTTCTGAAAATGGATTCTTAACATTTGTCAGCATTTCTCGGTAAAGCCGCGAGGCTGGTCAGGTTAGCCGTTTAGGGAAACTGAATGTCTTTTCTTCAGTGTGGTGATGAAAAGCAAATATACTATCAACCATCTAGGAGACGAGGGACGATGTCCTCTGTCAAGATGTCTTCCAGTGGTCACATGGCTTCACATCACGTCTGCTCTTGCTCAGATTAATGTGATCGGCTCTGATTGGCTCTGCAGCCTCGGCTTCAGCCACAGACTTTCCACTGGATCTGGAAACTTGGTTCTGTCTCTGTGTCATCAGGACACCAGAGGTTTGTCTTCAATACCAGTAGGTTAATATCTGAAAATGAAATACTACGATGCCACGTCAAACAAGAAGAAACATCCAGCAGTGAGTTTCCACGATGACCTGACAGCTTTGCAGCAGCGTTTCCACACGGTTCAGGTGGACTGGGATCCAGTTCAGACTTGGTGGACTGTTGGAACCAGTTGGTCGACCGGTTCAGGTGGACTGGGATCCAGTTCAGACCTGGTGGACTGTTGGAACCAGTTGGTCGACCGGTTCAGGTGGACTGGGATCCAGTTCAGACCTGGTGGATGTTTCTCTGAATTCTTCTTCTTCGAAGTCTTCTAATCTGCACGTCTCCACCCTCTGGTGGTGATGTGAAGTATTAAACGTTTATAAAATTCAGTCTAGAATTCGATCACAGTAGTTTCCGGTTGCCGTGACGACAGTAGTCTCCATGGAATAGTCAGTGTTACTCTCTGATGGCCGACCTTCCTCTGCTCCGCTTCCACGTGATCTTCTTCCGCTGTTACAACTCAGGTTTCCCGTTTCGATACGACCATGAACTGCTCAGACGTGGATCTCCTAACAAATTAAATTAAGCTCCTCCTCCTTGCCGCTCCGCCATGCTGCATGTCATCGTTGGTTCGCTTCCTTCCTTCCTTCCTTCCTTTTCCTTCTTTCCTTCCTCCCTCCCTCCCTTCCTCCCTCCATCCTAGCTGCCAGGATCCAGTACCAGGACTTTACATTCCCTCTTGGCGATCTTGTCCAGGGACAGCAGGGTTTTGTCCTGGGGCGGCAGGTATAGCGGCCGACCCACCGGGGACCCGACGGGGGGGGTGATGGCCCGCCGCTCCATGGCACTGCCCGTCCTGACACACACACACACACACACACACACACACACACACACACACACACACAAAACAGATAGGCTAAGATGAAACTTAACGAAATATAAAATTAAATAAGCAATAAAAACTATAAAAGCAAAAGTTAAAAAAATGTTAAAAAATAAGCAAAAAATATATAGTATAAACAAATGTCAGGTTATATAAACATCCTGTCTTCAACTTCAACAAAATGGATTTACTTACAGTTAATGAACAGTCTCAACTCTTACTTAAATATGGATTATTAAATATGAAATATGTGCTAGATATAAATATAAATAAATACCATAACTTTATTAAAACATGAAATAATGAAAATACCCTTACTTTGAATAGAACTTTGAATTTGTGGTGTAAGGGCTTCCCCTTTCTACTGCTTTGATATAACAACAACAATAACAACAATAACAACAACAACAACAATACTAATAATACTAATGCTGGAGGCGTCCTACCTCATGATGTGGGAGCGAGACGGCTGCTGGTGGGAGAAGGACTGGGACCGCCCCAGACTGGCCTGGTGTCGGTCCAGAAGGTCCCGGACTGCCGGGCTGGACGGGCTATTCTTACCTGTTGGGGGGGGGGGGGGGGGGGCACATGTACATGTTAAGACACACATGAATGCAGTTGAGCAACTGGGGAAGGAAGACGACAGTTTACTCACCATGCCATTACCTACCTTTATAAAACAAAACAAAATAAAATAAAATAAAATAAAATAAAATAAAATAAAATAAAATAAAATAAAATAAAATAAAATAAAATAAAATAAAATAAAATAAAATAAAATAAAATAAAATAAGTTAAAATAAAATAAAATAAAATAAAATAAAATAAAATAAAATAAAATACATATATATATATGTAGATATATACAGGATTATGATGCTAGAGTCTTACGGGAAAGGGGGCGGGCGTCAGGGGGGGGGTTGGCTACCGACGCCGTGAACTGGAGCTTCAACTTCATATGCTGACTCAGCTAGAGAGAGAGACAGGGAGAGAGAGAGAGAGAGAGAGAGAGAGAGAGACAGGGAGAGAGAGAGAGACAGGGAGAGAGACAGAGAGAGAGACCGGGAGAGAGAGAGAGAGACACAGGGAGAGAGACAGAGAGAGAGACAGGGGGAGAGAGAGAGAAAGACACAGGGAGAGAGAGAGAGAGAGAGACGGAGAGAGAGAGAGAGACAGAGAGAGAAACAGAGAGAGAGAGAGAGAGAGAGACAGGGAGAGAGACAGGGAGAGAGAGAGAGACAGGGAGAGAGACAGAGAGAGAGACCGGGAGAGAGAGAGAGAGAGACACAGGGAGAGAGAGAGAGAGAGGGAGAGAGACAGGGAGAGAGAGAGAGAGAGAGAGAGAGAGGGAGAGAGACAGGGAGAGAGAGAGAGACAGGGAGAGAGACAGAGAGAGAGAGAGAGAGAGAGAGGGAGAGAGACAGAGAGAGAGACAGAGAGAGAGACAGGGGGAGAGAGAGAGAGAGACACAGGGAGAGAGACAGAGAGAAAGACGGAGAGACAGACAGGGAGAGAGAGAGAGAGAGACACAGGGAGAGAGAGAGAGAGAGAGACAGAGAGAGAGAGAGAGACAGAGAGAGAAACAGAGAGAGAGAGAGAGAGAGAGAGAGAGAGAGACAGGGAGAGAGACAGAGAGAGAGACCGGGAGAGAGAGAGAGAGACACAGGGAGAGAGAGAGAGAGAGAGAGAGAGACAGGGAGAGAGAGAGAGAGAGAGAGAGAGAGAGAGAGAGGGAGAGAGACAGGGAGAGAGAGAGAGACAGGGAGAGAGACAGAGAGAGAGAGAGAGAGAGAGAGGGAGAGAGACAGAGAGAGAGACAGAGAGAGAGAGAGAGAGAGAGACACAGGGAGAGAGACAGAGAGAAAGACGGAGAGAGAGAGAGAGAGCGAGACAGAGAGAGAGACAGGGAGAGAGACGGAGAGACAGACAGGGAGAGAGACATAGAGAGAGACCGGGAGAGAGAGAGACAGAGAAGAAGAGAGACGGGTTTGCTGTCCATGTCGGGTGGAGGAAGAAGAAAAGATGGGTGAAGGGAAAGAAGGGCTGGAGGAATACGACTTCCTACTGTTTGGAGAAGGAAAGAAGAAGAAGTGTGCTTCACCTCGTACAGCCCAGCCTGAAGGATCTGGAAGGTCACGGTGAAGGTCAGAGTGCTTCCTTTCCGACAGTGACCCAGGTTACTGAGGGGAGTCTGGCAGACGACGGCAGCCAGCGTCACGTCCTCGCCCTGCCCGCGGCCTGGCGACACCACGGCATAAAACAACTTTATACAGACAGCAAACGGCTCCAGGATTAACCGAGACCTGCACGGCCCTGAAGGCAGCGGGAGTCATATTACTGTAGTCAGTGTCTGCTGATTTCCTACATGTTATTCCTCCGTCTGGCACAAGTCTCTCCTAAAGTGAGGAACGACAAAACTAATGCTGTGTTCAAGACAGAAACTTCTAGATAAAATACAATTAAAGGCCCAAATTCAAAGCTAAGGTGTGCACCATGTAGCCACGACGTTGTGGGTTCGAACCTGACCTGGGACCTTTCCCTCTCTTTCTACTGTCCTCTGTCCAATAAAGCAGAAATGCCATAAAATAATCTTTAAAAAAACGTTTGATTTCAGCATCACATGACCATGAATCTATCAAAACAGCAGTGTGGTAACTAGCTCAACAGATGCATTTGAAATGTAAAGTTGCACTGACAGTTGCTAACGCTCTATGCTAACTAGCTAGCTAATTTAGCTAATCGCTAAATATCATTGACATAATGTTAGCAGTTGCAAGGTGAACAGGATTTTACGTCAGACGGAGAGAATCTCGTAGTCCATATTTCTGTTTCTGGAGCTGGACACTGGAACACACCAAGGTTGGAATTATGAAAAGCTGTGACTTTGTGAATTGACTTGAACGCAACATCAGACTGAAACCTGTTGCATCCTCACATGTCCTCACAAGTCTGGAACCGTTCCATTGACAATGAATGGGAGATTGATTTTGGAGGCCCACGGATTAGCTTTATTCTACAGTAGCACACGCACACGCACACGCACACACACACACACACACACACACGTACCCTCGGGGGTCCAGACCAGGCGTACAGCCAGGAAGTCCTGCAGGTTGTTGAGCAGAATGTATTTGACCCGGAAGTGTTCCTTCACCCTGACGGTGCTGGGACAGCTGGCCGTCATCACAAACCGCGGCCGGTCCAGACGGATGCTGGGCAACCTGTTGGGGGGGTGGGGTCACATCTAGATGTTTAGATGGTTTTTGACCCTGGAGCCGTGACTCCGCCCACCTACAAATTCTTTGCATTATGGGTTCAACATGAAGGTCACAGATTCACAGAAACAGTTTCATAGTAAAACTGCTATACATATACGTATATATATATTTTGGGTGTATTCTCAAATGTTGAAATTATTGGACAAAAAACACATTATCTCAGAAGGTTTGTTTTTCAGGAAATAAGGATTCTTTCCTTATTTACGCCATGCAGTTTGAAATCACACAGCGGGGTTTAAACTCTCAATAAACATGATTTTATAAAATCACTTCAACAGGAAAAACAAAAATGTCCAAATAACGACGAGCAGTTACAAGGATGTACTTTTTTTCTATATAATCCTGCTCTGATTTCTATTAGATTGTCTTTGCTTTATCATTGTTACTGGTTGGTGCTGCAATGACTAATCTGATTTGATCTGATCTAATCTGATTTGATTTGATCTAATCTAATCTAATCTAATCTGATCTAATTTAATCTAATCTAATCTGATCTAATCTGATCTAATCTAATCTGATTTAATCTGATCTGATCTGATTTAATTTAATCTAATCTAATCTAATCTAATCTAATCTAATCTAATATGATCTAATCTAATATGATCTAATCTAATCTAATCTAATCTAATCTAATTTAATCTAATCTAATCTAATCTAATCTAATATGATCTAATCTAATAGGATTTAATCTAATCTAATCTAATCTAATCTAATCTGATCTAATCTAATCTAATCTGATTTGATCTGATATAAACCGTTGATCAGTGAACTGAATATGACTTTGAAAGGCTGGTGGTGTTTCATGGAGTACTTGCCTGTAGTGAGTGTAGATGCAGTTGGTGAAAGGCATCTTGGGAGTTGACCACTGCAACACAGCAACCAGGGGAACCTCCAGCCCCTGTAAATACAGCAGGGAGCTGTCAATCAACAAACAGGAAATATTACGGCCATAAAATGTCCCGCCTCTCACTTGGTTTGAACGTTAACAAGCCTTTTACTGGAGACAGAAGACATTGAAAAACACCATGAAGCCCCGCCTTTATCAGGGTGTCAGACATGAGAACATGAGAACATGAAAACACGACAAGATGAGAACATGATATTTTGAGAACATGACAACATGAAAACACGACAAGATGAGAACATGAAAACATGAGAACATGAGAACACGACGAGATGAGAACATGAAAAAAATGACAGGCGTCGCGATGACAACCACATTTCCCCATAGGATCAATAAAGTTTCATCTGATCTTCAGTGTGCAACTCTTAAAGAACTGGGTGCCTCACACACACACACACACACACACACACACACACACACACCTCTTTGGAGTCGTCCTGCGGCATGTCGTTAAGGTGCAGCTGGAACAGGAAGTCGTGTTCCTCCAGGGCGCTGAGCATGCTGGGAAGGTGGCAGGCCAGGCTCTCCACCCTGCAGAAGGACGCCATGCCAACCTCTCCTGACTGGTGGCTGGAAGGAAGCAGTGAAACAGTCTGAGTAGTCTGACACGCCTCCAGACTACAGACCAGACCTCCACAGACCTACAACTTGTTTCAAAGATAAACGTTCAAGAAAGGTTATAGGTCATCAGTTCTAGTTGGTTAAGTTAAAGGTACATGAAATCAGAGCAAGGACTGTAACTGTTAAAAACATCTATCAGTGGTGTTGGTTGTCTTCCTGGTCCATCTAGTCGCCTGGTTGTTCTTCCTCCAGTCGTAGACGACGTGACGTCATGTTGAGATATTTCCAGTCTGATATCAGAAAATGTTTCATGATCCAAACCGTCAACGGTAACCTTCAGGTTTTGGTGTCAGCCAATCAGAATCAAAGAGCAAGGGCTTCTTTGTAGACCGACGATCAACAATCATACAGGAGAAATAGATGTTAATAGATGCACACACACACACACACCGCTGTGCTTACCACACGTTGTCCACCAGGAGCACGGAGCCGTCCGGCATCATGGGAAGGTAGGAGGCGTTGAGGTTGGGTAATATCCGAACATCCCGAACACTCACCTCCTCCTGAGAGGACTCATTCAGTACTGGGGGGGGGGGGGAGGTATGAACAAAACATGATCAATATGTTCGATACCGTCTGTTACAGTCTTTCACCCGTTCACCCGCCACACACAACATCCCACGTATGGTTAACAGGTTAACAGGTTAACGGGTTAACGGGTTAACGGGTGACGGATGGCGGACAGTCGGACAGAAGGACAGAAGGACAGTCAGAGTGCAGCGCCTGTCACAACCAGTCCGTCAACAAAGTTAATTGAACTTTTGGCGGTGCCGAGGTAAACGAACGAACTTCATCAGCCAATGAAATCGCTCCGTGTGGGTGATGATCCTACCTTTCAGGACGGTGAGGTGCTTCCCAGAGACGGTCATCTGCTTACAGCGGACGGTGGGCGGCGGCAGGACGGTCAGGGTGGTGCTAACTGTGGGGAGGAGAAGCCCAGAGGTCAAAGGTCAAAGCTGAATATTGGCCTATTTATATTGAAGTGATTTTCTACTGGTAAGACGATACAGAAGATACAGTCAAGAAGGAAACTGTGTAGAGTAGTTAGTTAGTTAGTTAGTAAGTTAGTTAGTCACTTAGCTAGCTAGCTAGTTAAACTAGTTAGTTTCTTAAGTTAGTTAGTTAGTTAAGTTAGTTAGTTTCTTAAGTTTGTTAGTTAAGTTAGTTAGTTAAGTTAGTCACTTAGCTAGCTAGTTAGTTAAGTTAGTTTCTTAAGTTAGTTGGTTAAGTTAGTTAAGCTAGTTAAGTTAGTTGCTTTAGTTAGTTTAGTTAGTTAGTTGGATTAACATCTCAGAAAGAACATAACATGAGTCTCTACTCAGCAACATGACGCTTTGTAACGATCATTCATGTTTCTGATCAAATGTTTTATGTTAGGAGCACATACACTCTGAAAGCAGGTTCTTTGGTTAGGGTAGTGGTTCTATATAGAACCATAAGAACCATAAGAACCCAGCGTGGTTCTTATAAAGACCTTTAATCCTGCTGGAACAGAACATACATTCTAAAAGTTTCTTTATAGATAGAGAACCATGCTGCTATAAACACATGGTTTATAAAGGGTTCTGCTGGGGTACAAACCTATAACCATTTCCTGGTTCAATATAAATATAAATATAAATAAATAAATATTGTTAAGAGTGTAGAGAGAGTTTGGTTCCAAAAGGACAGAAACATCATTTCAGAGAAGAATCACAGAAACAGACTGACCATGTTCATGCCAGTGTGTGTGTGTGTGTGTGTGTGTGTGTGTGTGTGTGTGTGTGCTGTACCCTGTGCTTTGAAGGTGTTCAGGTCGTGTCTGAAGGTGTGTGTAGGGACTCGCTGCTGTAAGACGCTCAGGTAGCCGAGCTCCTGCACCTCCGCTTTCTCTGCCTCTCTCTTCCACACTGTGACCATCACCTGAACACACACACACACACACACACACACACACACACACACACACACAAGAAACACAATGGCTTCATATGATAGAGAGAAAAGGTTTGGAAAAGAGAACGTTCATGATCGCTTGATCCAGGACAGCTAGGAGACAGACAGACAGACAGGCAGACAGACAGACAGACAGACAGGCAGACAGACAGACAGACAGGCAGACAGACAGACAGACAGGCAGACAGACAGACAGACAGACAGGCAGACAGACAGACAGACAGACAGGCAGACAGACAGACAGACAGGCAGGCAGACAGACAGGCAGACAGACAGACAGGCGTCCTTCTCCCTGACCTTGACCTTGAGGGTGCTGACGGGGAGTTTGTCCAGAGAGACGGTGAGGGGGAAAATCACCTCGTCGGTCAAAACCACCGGCTCGTCCAGAGGAGACTGAATGAGAGAGGAAAGAAAACCCTGATGAAAATTATTATTATTATTATTATTATTATTATCATTATTATTATTATTATTACTATTATTATTATTATTATTATTACTATTATTATTATTACTATTATTATTATAACTATTGTTATTATTATTATAATATTATTATTATTACTATTATTATTATTATATTACTATTATTATTATTATTATAACTATTATTATTATTACTATTATTATTATATTACTATTATTATTATTATTATTATTATTATAACTATTATTATTATTATTATTATAACTATTATTATAATATTATTATTATTATTATTATTATTTATCCTTTATTTATCCAGAGAAGGTCAACTGGGCATCTTGCCCTTCCAGCAACACCCTGATTCACATTCATACAGTTCAACACATTCACACTGGGAGCTGACCAGTACAACCACAGTCTCTACTGGTTCTACTGGGAGGCTTGCTGAGCTGGTTCTCGCTAAAAGAAGTTGTGAAGCTCAAGTTGTAACCTGGTTCCAACTTGGCGTTCTTGGATTTGATATCCACCTAATGTCAGTTTTGTGTCATGCACACATTCCCCTTCCTCTGCCAGAACGCTGCTGTACCTGAACAGGTGCCCTGCGGAACTCCCGCGCCCCCGAGGTGTTGTGGATGAGGAGCGGCTTGCAGTCCCTGAAGCTTCGACACCGGGCGTCCACCCTGCTGCCGAGCGCTGCGATGGCTGCCTCCGCTGCCGCAATGTAGTCCTCCTCGGCGTCCTCATTGCCCTCATCTCCGCTGCTCTGGTAGTCATGGTGATGCTGGTGGTGGTTGGATCGGTGGCGGCTGCTCTCCCCGGGACTCACACTGGCCACCGCACACAGAGAGCCGGCCAGCTCCCGCCACGCCCGGCTACTGGCCGTCTCCGTCCCAAAGCCCACTGCCGCGCCGTCGCCACCCCCCGCTGGGAGGTGGAGATGGGGGATGTGATCAGGGATGCAATTGGGTAACACACAGACACATGTTGTATTACTATACTTATGAGGACCTTCACTACCCACATTCATTCCCTTACCCTTACCCTTACCCCTACCCTTACCCTTACCCCTACCCTTACCCCTACCTAAAACCAAATCCTAATTCTAAACTAACCCCTTAAAAAAGAGAGGAGCAGCAAAATGTCATCACTGTGGAGGATCTCCGTCAACTTTTTATCCTTGTGAGGACATTTGGTCCTCATAAATAGATAGAAATGGCTAGAGGCTGGAAAATGCCAAAATACAATAAACAACACACACATACACACACACACAAAATAGATAAGTGGAAATGATGACAGAAATAAGAGATAAAACCTCTGCGGTAACGGTGAGGTCACTAGGAACACTGTAATTCAATATAGGAATATTAAAGGAATACTACATGTCACTATAAACTCACTATTGATTAAAACAGACACACTGAAGGTCCCTGCAGGAATAATTCATGATATTCAGTAAATAAAGGGGTGAACTCTGACCTCCAGTCAGCGATCATCATGAGCAACAACCACCAATATTAACAGATTTTCAGAAGAGCATTAATGTTTTTATTTCCTTTAAAAGACCCTAACATCATATAACTTACATCCGTTTGAAATTACATTCTGGGATAAGGACTATGAATTTATGACATAAGGCTTCATGTCAGCCTCCACAACATCCCTGATTATTTAATATTGATTATAGGAATATTCCAGGAATATCCTCGTGCTTCCCGTTGGGATCCTCCGTTCACACACATTTCGCTGCCGCAGCTCCTCCTCCTATACACCAGATGAAAGGAGGACGGAGGACCGGGCACCGTCTTACCGAGGCCCTGTTCGTCCCTGCAGCGCAGCACCAGGAGGAAGCGGACGGTCTCCCCCAGGTAGAGGTGGCTCCGGCGGGGCAACGTCCTGTAGCGGCCCGGGTCCGACAGGTCCGAGATGGGCACCGCCGGGAAGTACATGAAATACTCACACTGCGACTCCATCATCTGGACCATACCGACGGGACGGAGGGAGGCTGCGCTGTGTTGCCAGGACCACTGTCAATCACCCGGCATGAGACATCCGACACTTCTGGTCTTCATTTTCACAATAAAAGTGTTAACGGAAATGTGTTGCAGATTTTGTCCATATGCAACTTTTTAAATTAAAGTAACAATCAATACAAAGGATATATACTCCAATATCAGTCGGGTGTTAATGCCTTAATCCTCTGTTTGTCTGAAATTGGCTTTTCAATGATGTTGGGATGTGTTGGGTGGTGAGCGGTGAGCCGGCTGTGGCTATCAAGGTGAGGCTAGCGGCTAGCGGCTAGCGGCCACAAGCAGGAAGACAAGAAAGAACAGTGAAGCTAAACGTTAAAAACACGAACATCACCGTTGGGGTTTATTTCAGATCAGGATAGATGCTGTTTCCAGGTAGACAGCTCATCAAGATGAGTGACAAGTGTTGGGGTGGGACCTTGACCAATGAGATGGAGGGGGGCGGGACTAACACACAAAATTGTAGCTTGTGGCTTTCAGATTCAGAAAAGCACAACAATAAACACTGACATCCATTCACTCTCCAAAAAATAAATATTGACACTGAAGTATCAAATGCGATGTGAACTAACTAACTATCATTTACAATGTTAATTAAAATGAAGTAGTAAAGAATTAAAACGATTAGAAAATAAAGACCATTAGAAACAACCTCATCATAATAACATCACACATCACTTCAAGGTGTTTCTACATTTTTAATAAAATGATTGATTAGCCATAAGTATGATTAAATTAACTACAAAGGTAATAACAGGATAATATTCAAAATAAACAATTTTTGCAGCAAAACTGATTCAATTTGTTATGCTATTAATATGTTACCTCAAAATTCATAAACAAAGGACAAATCATGAGATAGATGACAGATAGAAAATACATTTAATATTAGTACCTGCAAATTAGACACATAACTGTTAATGGGATATGTCATGAACGTTTTGTTTTTTCAGACTTCAAACACATGTTGCGCCTTTATTTTGAAGGCAAAACGGCCCAGCTTCCGGCGTTACTCTGTGGCTGACTTGACACAGATGGAGGGAAGTATGTCGATAAATCATGTTTGATGTGTATTTTATGTTCCTTTTCATTCAATGTTTCTTTTGTTCCTAATTAATCATAATCATGTTTTTTTTTATAGTCATCCTTCACCGGAAGCCATTATTCCACCAATCAGTAACCAGCGTTCAGGTCCAGGAGGGATAAACTGCCTAGCAACGGCGATGAGGAGGAGCTTGAAGACAAAATGATCAGAAACTGGTTGGTAATACTTGTTGCATGCAGCGAGACAGCTGTCTCCATTTTGGTATTTTAATGTCCAGAACACTGTCTAGAAATATTGGTTGGTTGCTACGGCAACTGTTGTGGTAACCCAGGAACTATTTGTCAGGTTTTGATTTTCTTCCCATTATTCCCCTTTATTTGTGTTCAAATGTAGCACATATAAGAGGTATAGCCACATAGATATTATAACACAATGTATATGGGAAATTAAAAATATATAAAGAGAAAAGAAATGTTGAAATGTTTATAGGTTTTTATAACTTTTCTTATGATTGATTATTGATTGATTCTACTTAAAACACCAACCTAAATATGTAATGCAGAGTTTTGACCTGATAGACATCCGGAGAGAGAAACGTCCTCTGTTCTATATTATATAGAGATTAGAGATAGATATAACCCCCACAAAGCAAGAACTAAACAATCTAGAATCGACTATTGGTTGAATTCTCTTAAAGATAATAATGTCACTGTCCAACTAATCCCTGACAGATCAATATCTCCATCTCTTCTAAAACATTAAATGGTACAGCTGAAGTCAAAAGTCACTTATTCACTCACTCAATATTTTAAATCCATTGAATTTCCACCAATGGTAAAGCTATCAAATCGATGTGTATTAACAACATATATAAGGTCTTTGTGTAATTCCCCTAATGTTTTTTTTATTTGTTTATTTATACACGTATATACTTTGTATAGTACTGCATGTGTTTACTTTTTACCTATTACTGTAGTTTGAGATTTTAAAAAAACCTCCTTGGTGACGACAAGCGACAGTTGTACTTCCGTGTTGGAAAGCTTCAACTTTGACCCCGGAAGCGGAAGATCTTTCCTTTCTTGTTTCTGCTTCGTAAGAGACACACAGAGGTTGGTCAATCCTACAACTTGCATCTACTTTAATCTTCTTCAAATGTGCCCATCTAATATTTTCTGCTATCTGTAGTGAGCCGGGAGTCTCGGTGCTGTCTATAAAACGTAATATTGTTGACCTGTGTGATCCTGAATGTTGTTTAGTTGGTAATCCAGTGTCTGGTTGGTGTCGGCGGCTTGATGGGCGACAGGCTGCGATAAAATGTCGCCGTTGTAGCTGGTTGGAGGTTGTTTATGAGCGGCAACCTCACCGTGCATTTTAGCATTTGTTTTCATTTAAGTTGTTAACCTAGCAGGAAACCCACCAGGTAGACATTGTTTTGCTGACGCTGAGTTACATGCGGCAGCAGGGCTAACGGGCTAGCATGTTAGCTGGTGTTGGTTCAGCTTTTCGTCGATACTTGAATCATAGAAGCTTTCGTTAACGTGTTAAAGTTCAGCAGCTTGAAATGCCGTTGGTTTGCTTCTCTGGCTGCATAGCGGCTTTTCCACGTTCAGTCTGTTAGCCAGTCTGAGCTCCATTTACCATCAACTGATGCTGCGGCCACCATGTGACAAGCTAAAGTTTAGGAGGTCCATTATCGGACACTAACGCTTGCCGTACTTACCAATACGCCCGCCCTTTTCTCGGTGTAACTGCAAAACGCACAACACAACGGCAAGTGCATTGTAGCTACCCTATTTAAACTCGGTGGACTTGTCGAGGATGGAAAGACAAGCAGCACATAAGAAAACGACGCGTCCGATAACGGATGTACAGCACATAGCTGGCTAGTGGTCGCCTCCACGCCAAATCTGTAGTTGGTCAACAGCATCAAGGTGACAATGAAACATGACTGCCAGTTGCCCTAACTGGTGGTGTTAGTGGATACTGGTCTGACTGGTGAGATGAATGGACATCAGTCCTGCAGGTCCTGGAAGTCTTGCATGTCTTTAGTTGTCTAACCTCAAGGTCTTCAGCAGTCTGGTCCAGTTGTGTTGAGGTTGTTCTCATCAGTCAGATGTGGTGTGACTGATGGACCTGGTCATCCTGGTCAGTTGGGAGACTACTGAGTTTTTCCTGACCACGTTTTTAACTTTAGATCAGCGTCTCAGTTTAATATCTCTATGGTTCCCGTCAGGATGTGGACTGGATCTCTTGAGGCCGGGACGGCTCCCTGATGGCTGTGCTAATATTGGTGTTGGTTTCCATCAGTGTGAAGTTTATATTCCTGTTCACAGCCCTGGTAGTGACTTTGTAGAGCAGGCCTCAGATCTGCTGTGGATGATGATGGTTCATATTTTGTGCTAACTTCCTGATCATCTCCAGATCAGACAGATCTTTATTTGATCTAGATAAAGTAAATCTAGTACTGAAGATCCTCCAAGAGGGCAGATTCAGAGTCAGTGTTTGTGATCAGGAGTGGATGTGACGGTGACTCTGTGTGTGTGTGTGTGTGTGTGTGTGTGCGCGCGCGCGTGTGTTTAGAGCCTACATAAATGTCAGCTGCTTTAATTTGATCTGTCTGATTTGTGATGGACCTTCTCTCCTCCAGACCATGGCTCCTCGTAAAGGGAAGGAGAAGAAGGAGGAGCAGGTGATCAGTCTCGGTCCTCAGGTTGCTGAAGGAGAAAATGTTTTTGGAGTTTGCCACATCTTCGCCTCCTTCAACGACACATTCGTCCACGTCACCGACCTCTCCGGCAAGTAAGTCATCACCGTAACGCTGCTGATGTGTTGGAGCTGCAGCAGTTCAGCTGGTCCTGGAAAGCTCAAGGCCTTGAATGGTCTTGAATTTGAGGTCTTATAGGTTGTCTGGGTTTCTTCCGTCTCCAGACCAGATTCTGATAGATTTCCTGTTTTTTCCAATGTGAAATATATTTCAAAATGTTTAATTTGAACAGATTTAAGTCCTAAAAGTTTCTGAACCTGAAGACTGAAACAAGTCTTGACAGGTTTGGTGTCCATGATGTTGTGATGGTCTGTCAAGACTGAACCCTGGGAACATTCTGGGTGTAAAAATGGTCGACTTTTAAAAAAACAAAACAAGTATTGGTATCATACTGGTTACTGGTGGTTCGTGCTGGTGGTCTTACTGGTTGGTGTGTTTCCAGGGAGACGATCTGCCGTGTGACCGGTGGGATGAAGGTGAAGGCGGACAGGGACGAGTCGTCGCCGTACGCCGCCATGTTGGCAGCCCAGGACGTGGCTCAGCGCTGCAAGGAGCTGGGGATCACCGCCCTGCACATCAAGCTGAGAGCTACTGGAGGAAACAGGTCTGTCTGAACCGGTGACTAGAGGTGACTAGAGGTGTTGATGAACCGGGTCGGTACTTCCTGTCTGCTCATTTAGTAGCTCAACTTCTATCAGCTGTTCAGACAAATCTGATTCTTTGTTTTGGTCTAGAATTGAATTCCAGGCAGCATTAAAAAGAACTGACACTAACCTGGTTACTGGTTAGTGACCTGTCATACTGGTTAAGGTCTTAACCAGGTTAAGAGTGCTAGTAGCTTACTGATGATACAGGGAACACATGAGCCCAACAGGAAGTACTGCTGCTGACATCAGAATGTACCCATAATGCATTGTCTGAAATCCAAGTGATAGTAGTCAGATGTTTCCTGCCACTGTAACTAGTTGAATCTGGGAGTTAACCAGGTTACCAGTGTGAGCAGGAGTTAACCAGGTAACTGATCTGTTCCAGAACCAAGACTCCCGGCCCCGGGGCCCAGTCAGCGCTCAGGGCCCTCGCTCGCTCTGGCATGAAGATTGGACGCATCGGTAAGACACTGACTACTAACCTGCTAGTTTGCAGCGGCTGGTTAGTCTCTGGTTAACCCGTCTCGTTTCTCTCTCCAGAGGATGTGACTCCCATCCCGTCAGACTCCACCCGGAGGAAGGGAGGACGTCGCGGTCGCCGTCTGTAACCCGACACCGCTGGAGATGTTACCCAATAAACCGTTGATTCTCCTTCTGGCCTCCGTCTGTTCTGTTCCTCGTCTTCTCATCTTCATCATATACGAACTACAGTCTTCATCATATACGAACTACAGTCGCGTGATTTCAGAGTGAATAAAACTAATGGAAGTTAATGTTAGTCTTTTATCAAACAGCTTAGCGAATCACCTCGTAGTATCTGAGTTGTGACTGCAGAGAGGATTCAGGTCTGGAATCAGTTTAAATGTGAGCCCATCTTGAAGAGCAGCAGCTGGTGGTCCTGCCAGCTGAACCCAGGTCTGCTGACTGTTAGGTACTGGACTGATCCAGAAGGCCAGCCTAGATTAGACCACATCAAAACAGGACTGATGGATTACATATACATTTGTTTTTCTATGTTTGGTGGGTTCAGTGATTCAAGAAGCATCTCTTACTGTCCAGATCAGTTTTAACTCGGCGCTCCATCTCTGATATTGGGTTATTTAGAGTTGATAGCTTTGATTGAACAGCGCGCCTGCTGTGAAGGACCTGTGCTGTTAAGATCATATGATGTAATACTGATTGTCACTCAGATGACCATGAAAACCATCACAAGATAATCCTCACAGCTAACTAGCATAAACCCACATCCACCTCCCAGTTTCTTCTTCTGGTTCTAAATGCTGTAAAATGACGTTCACACCTTCCAGTTGTTTGATATTACAACCTGAATGGTCTTATAAAAGAAACCTGTCAGCTAGTTTCTGGTGACTAGTAGTTTTCTTGCCTACCTAATGTTGGGAATTGTATATTTGGCCGAGGCAAGATTGTCTTGTCTCGGCAAGACACTGAAATACAATACACTAAGGCCGTCTGGAGGCCTCTTCTACAATACAATACAGGCCTTTTGGTTGCCTTTAATCAATTGGAAGTTAGCACAGGAGACATGGTGTTCACAGGTCTAGAGGAAGGTGAGACAGAACTACTTCCACTCTACTCAATTAACATAGGGACGACAGTCAGAGGCTGAGGAGGATGAAAGGGTCTATGTGAAACATCACATGGATGTCTGTATAAAGGAACTGTATCTGCTTGGAGTTCTTTAGATTATCCTCGTAGGCAGTGATGCTGCCGGATATTTCTCCCTTTCAGCGCTGAACTGTATTAAATACTCATAGAATCCTGAGACGTAGTTTGTTGCTGCTTTCTTCTTACGTTCATCACCACGACCAAGAAATAATTCCTAACACTATGTTGAATGCACTCATTGTAAGTCGCTTTGGATAAAAGCGTCTGCTAAATGACTAATGTAATGTAGTTTCTAGTGGCCCTGGAAATTACTATTATAGAATTGAGATTCAAACTGAAATGTTTAAGCGCTCCATATGATGTGAATGGTCTTTATGTGGAACATGTAATGAAGCTGTTATTTATGGCTCATTTATAAAAGATGTGATACTTGGGTATTGCATGGATGAAAGCATGTAGTTGAGCACTTGCACCAGAGGATGGCGGAAGAGCTCCTCTAGAATCAGTTTTATTAAGTATTTTCACATACAAGGAATTTGACTTGGTGTTTTGGTGCTTAACAAATATAGCAAGAGAAGAATAAAAACAAATTAAAGTACTGTAAAAGACAGGTCAAGAATACAATAGAAAATAGAGAAATTCACACAAATGTACATTGAAGATTAGGTTTTATTAAAAGACTATCGGGAAGGAGCAGTTCTAGGCACTCAGCTCTTTATATTTCAGACATCTACCACCCAACAAAAATTAAAAGGTTGAAAAATGGTGAAGCACACGGAGAATCAAATAAAATCCAACTAAAATACGACGTATTCTCACATCCTGCCATAAACACTGCTGTAGGTAAATACAACCAGCTGACAGACAGCAGCTCACAGCGTGTACACTAGCATGTTCTCTAGTGACTAGAGTCTAGTCAGTCAACAGCTGTGACTGGTTGGTTTTCAGGTCATTGACACTGAGATGGAAACATCTAGTTAGGGAGCCGAGGTTGACGTCACTTCTGGCTGTTGTAATCCAAAGAACCTGCTCGCCATGTTGTAGAATCAGGTGAGATGTATTAACAGGCGTTAGTCGTAGCGTGGGATGAACACAGGGATTACACGTCGGTCCGTTGAGTTACTGTCAGGTAACTCGTCAGGACGTTTCAGTACCTGGTATCATATATTAGTAAAGTTTAGTTAGAATCACTGTCAGCAGCGGTAAAGGATCATGTCAAGTTGTGAAACAATATGGAGAACTCTCTAGAAGTCTCTGTCCTGATGCTCTAGGTCCTCCAGGACCCATTTCAAACCTGCAGCAATTCAGTTTTTACTTCCTGGTTTCTAATGTTGCTAAGCGACAATAAATTAACAGTTCCCTTCCCAAATTCTATCTGGCATCAAACTAAAACTCCCAATGGAAACACATCAAGACAAAACATTATTTTGGAATGAACCTTTTTGGTTGATTTTATTGTTCATGAGAGACCAGACAGAATAGAGACCAGATAAAGAGAGACCAGACAGAATAGAGACTAGATTAAAAAAAAAGACCAGACAGAATAGAAACCAGATAAAAAGAGACCAGACAGAATAGAGACTTCCTGGTGCCTCAAGTCTCAGTTCCAGTCAGCAGGGAGACTCGTGCTTCCTGCCTCCTCCAGCCTACAGGGGGCGCTGCTGTTCCAGATCTGTCTAGGGAGCAACTTGTTACTCAACACATCTGCGTCTAGTCTGGCACAACGCAGTAGCATCCACATACGTGGTTAAAGGGGTAATTCAGATTCTTCTACCCCATAGCACCAACACCATAATATATCTGATAGGGTTGGTGATCAATACCAATGACTCATTGATTTCTGGCTTTCCGTCCTGTACTCTGCTTTGGGACAAAAACAAAACTGACTTGATGGTTTATGTCAACTACAGGCCACCGTACGATGCAGCAGCGACCTGCCGATGTTGGAATGGAGGTCAATAAAAGGCAGATTACTTAATTCCCCTTTAATGGTTTTTTGTCCCAAAACAAAATGACGCCTTGTTCAGACTCCTGCTGTAACACTAGCTCCGCCCCTTAAGAAACCACAGCACTTCCTCCCCACAGGACCCACCAACACAACAGAGCCAGGAGGTACGACCTGGTCCTCCATCTTGGTCCATGGAGTCAACAGTCTGCAGGTTTTCAATCCAACCAACCACTACAGCAGCTGGTGGAATGAAAACCTGCCTGTTGGCCTCCATGGACTAGAACAACAGATGAGTGTATCTAGCGTGTCAGTCTGCACACGTCTCCAACAACATGACCGTCAACATGCTAGGAGGTTGCGTCATGGATGTCCTGAGATGTCTGCACGCTGACATGCCAAATACGTACGACTCTTTCTAGTGGCTGATTGGAACTGAGCCCTGGTGCATGATAGGTTGGGGGGGGGTGTTGGGGGTCACAGGTGAGAGGTCAAGTGGGGTCATCAGGTGAACATATCCCAGAGGCAGCAGCAGCAGAGGGCCGCCCAGCATGCTCCAAGACACGCCTCCATCCCTCCGACTCCGCCCCTGCCATGCCCCCCCGCCTGGCCACTCCCATCCACCATGTACACTGAGAAGGATGACAGGACATTTATTATTTCATATTGAAGATCTTCTTCCATTCATGTCTCAGCCTGCTCCACTGCTGTACTGTTGCATACATGCTGCAAGTCATACAGACATCCATTCATTTATTTCTACTTAAAAAGGATCAAAAAGTTTCACATATCACCAACAGACCATAACAAAATAAGACCCAGTTTCTCCACGGGAATCATTCAAGTTTCATCTAAGAAACAAAAGAGGTGGAGAGACAGAGAGTACCTGTGTTTTTGGCTGGCTCTCCATACAAGGGGCCTCCTTTAGCCCCATCCCATGGGTACTGGGGCCCTGGGGGTCCGCTCTGGTAGCCCTGGTACCCAGGCTGGGCTAGGTACGGCCCTGGAGCTCCTGCAGGGCCCGGAGGTCCTGGAGGGCCCTGGTAGTAGGGGTAGGAGGGGTCTCCTCCACCTGCATAGCCCGGGGCATGGTAGCCCTGACTGGGGTAGCCCTGGTAGCACACACATCGTTGCAATGTAAACTAATACTGCAGTAATAGTACTAGTACTGTGATGATGCGTCATATCAGTGTAGTTCATGAAGTTGGGCGGAGACAGAGAAGCCCCTCCCTCTTCATTCACCTCAATGAAGTTTGGAGTCGGAGTACAGGAAGTGACGAATCGACACACTCTGCTAGCGCTACAGGAAGCTAACAGTTACCTCTCGCTGCCACTGGGGGCGCCAACAACTACATTACATAAAGTTACATAATGCAGCTTTAAGTACATGTGTTGGTACCTGGTAGGGCTGACCTGGGAACGCTGCTGGATGAGAGCTGGAGCCTGGAGGACGAGAGAGAGAGAGAGAGAGAGAGAGAGAGAGAGAGAGAGAGAGAGAGAGAGAGAGAGAGAGATACTTTGACTTGATGCTCTTAATGAAGCATCTTGACTAAAAACATCCTCAGTTTGCTCAAAGTGTATACATAATTAATACTATACATATTTTCATAATGCTGGTGTACTACAGTTTTCAACCTGCAGTACCACGGTACTTTTTAGTACCGGTATACCGAGCACCACGACAGGTTGATAATGGTAAAACTCTCAGGTAAAGCACAGAAAGGACAGAGAGACTCTACATGTACTCTACTATACATTTAAAGTATAATCTGATCTTAATGACTTGCCTGGTAAAAAACGGTTAAATTAAAAAACAATAAATAAAAAAAAAATATATATATAATAAATATTAAAAAGAATGTGAACAGGCCAAAACAACAGCTTGGTTGAGTTTGTCCCAGAGACGATGTATGGCAGTACGCTGACATACGATCATCATTATCTGAAGGTTATTTGGTGTTTTTACATGGTTGTGGTGTAACGTGGTTCAGAGCCCACGGTGTTGTTGACCACCAGATTCTGGTTTTTATTGGTGAATCATAATGAATCGATTCACTAGTGTCAGAGTTAAAAGAGCCGGTCTTCCATCACCAAGCCAGACATGTTCAATAAGATAAGATATAGTGTACCTGCTGGGAACCCCGGGGCCGAAGGGCCGAAGGGAGGAGGGTTGCCGTAAGGAGGAGGCTGGTCGCTCATCTGGGACGGACGGACGGACGGACGGATCAACAGATGGAGGAAGGAAAGGGTTTCAGGAACTCAGGTTCTGGTCTGGATGGACGAGTAGAGGAGGAGATGAAAACAACCTACCAACCATCTGATCCAGGATCAGTCTGTTAGTTAGTAATGTGTCAGTAGAACCAGTTGACTGTCTGAACCAGGTTGTTGTGGTGTGTCTGTAGATCATCCAGTAACGTTCTCAGTAAAAGTGATCAGTGTGATCAGGTAGATTTGTCTCCTGATCTGAAGGATAAATATTGATGCATCAGGTTGATGAGCAAACTCCATCCAGAGATAGATATTGATATTGATATAGATAGATATTGATATTGATATAGATAGATATGGATATTGATTGATTACAATAATCTGCATTGAGAGGGTCAGAGAATAGAAATATCATCTGGCTTGATGAGAGATTCAGTTAAATACCATCTAGACGATGTTTTCCAGTGATCAGAAGGAGAACTGAACCAGGGTTCTGGTGTCATCATGTATAGACAAGCTGCTGCTTCTGAAGCCCTTAGACTCAGTCTGTCATTCCTCCCTCAGATTTATTACTGGCGATAGTTACGATACTCATCGCTGCATCCTGTCTGACAGGGTTGGTTGGTCTTCCCTGATTGGACCGACGGACTGGAAGTCCCTCAAGTTTGTTCTGAACTTGGCAAATCAGCATTTAGGTTTTCGGCTCCAAACACATGGAACAATTTTCAACGCTCCCTACAGTTGGATTCTCTCATAACCTTTGGACAGTTTAGACCAGGGGTACTCAAACTTTCTTATTTAAGGTCCACTTACCAACTTTACACAAGGGGGCAGGGGTCCGGAACAATGCCAGCAAAACAACATAAATCGAAGTCCATAACAACTTAACCAAAACTAAACCACTCTGAGTGAGGTTTCAGTTTCAGTGTCACAGATCTGACAAACAGTCTTTTTGTGGCTTGATGTGTTCTGGGGAAACTTACAATAGAAATACCAAACATATACAAATCAAACAATGAGACCCTGAGAGGGAGTAAGGTGCCGTGTAAAGGTCACGACCTCTACGCCTCCTTGGGCCTCATCACTGACCATTACAATGCACTGTGGAAATGCATGTCAATGCTGTTATCATCCAAACATGGATCGTTAGCGATCGACGTTTCAATAGCAACCTGCTAAGTAGCAATAGGCTAAGACAGATACTGGATGCTAGGGTTCTCCAAGTATTGGTGTGGATTGGTGACGTCGCTATAAAGCGACTAGTATTTATGATAACTACTGAACAGTACCACTCACAGCCACAGGGGGCGCCAGAATACAAGAGTTACAGATTGTAGCTTTAATTAATAATAGCTGATAAAACATCAGATCTCCAGTTGGCAAAAGTCACTAAACAGCTACATCATTAAAAACATGACCAACGCCTTCATGAACATCAGCACCATATATGGACACGCATGGCTTTCTGTGATTGGATAACACATATCTATAGCTCCAATCAACAGACGGACCAGTGAAACAAAAGAAGAAGAAGGAAAAGTAATTCTACAACAAACGTTAAATAAATCTGAACAAACATCTTTCTGGTATTTCCCTTTAAGTAACCCCCCCCACCTTAACATTTCACACTGCAGCCAAAGAAACACTGCACAACACTGAGGAATGTCAGCTGACACACACACACACACACACACGCGGCGGAGGACAAGGCTTCATTGAGCTGACAGGAATGCCTGGTCAGCATTTCAGACCGCCTTCAACATAGCAGCAGTTCTTTCCTCTGGTAAACTGGTGATCTGGTAAACTGGTGATCTGGTAAGATGGTGATCTGGTAAACTGGTAAACTGGTGATCTGGTAAACTGGTGATCTGGTGTGCATTAGTTTGAGAGACTAGACTAAACTAATGTCTGTGTGTGTGTGTGTGTGTGTGTGTGTGTGTGTGTGTGAGTGTGTGTGTGAGAGTCAGAGCCATGTGACTGGTACAGACTGAATATGCCAGTCATTCAGTCTGTCTATCAATACATGTCATGAAGATCAATACATGTCATGAAGATCAATACATGTCAGGTGTTTCTCTGGATCTGAGCACTGTAAATCATTTGAACAGCGTCTTCAGTTCCAGCCAATCAAGGACAACCAATCACCCCATGACGCAGCAGCAGACTAATATTACAGTAGAAACAGAATAGAATAAGTAACATTACAGTAGAATAACAACACTAGTAGTAGCTGCTCTCACACTCCTCCACCATCACGGTACACCGCGAGACCAACTCTAATATCATGATGCTTTTATTATGAAGGCCCCAATGATCCATACGAGATGACACCGCCGATAACTACTTTTATCTCTGCTGCGTCAACAAAACTTCTGATCGATCCGGTAACCGATCAGCTCCAGTTTCCTATTTCAGACCAGATTTCATAACGCAACACCTCCAACTTCAACCAAGTAGTTTGAGGAGTATTTCCTGTCTAGTTGTCAAAAGTAGCTGCAGTACTAGAGTAGTACTACAGTACTACAGTACCGTTAACACGGGTAGTACAGACTTACCTTTACTAGAGTTCAAGACGTTTTAAATTCAGTTTAACGACACAAATCGCTTGTTTCTGTCTTCCGTTTAAAGTCCGTCGCCGGTTTGCACTGATTGATTGATTGAGCGCGAGGAGACAGCAGACAGAGGCACGCGGACAGAGTGAGGTCAGAGGGCTGAGGCCCAATACTTTTAGAGACCTTCATCCCTCCTTCCTTCCTTCCTTCCTTCCTTCTTTCCTCCCTCTCCATCTCTCCTTCCTTCCCTCTCTACCCTTTTCCCTTCCTTTTCTCTTTCCTTTTTTTCCCCCTCTTCCTCTCCATCCTTCTTCCCTCCCCTCTCGTTTTCCCTCTTCTTTCCTTTCCTTTCCTCCTTCTTCCTTTCCTGTGTCTGGTATTTCCCAGTAGAGGGTTTGTGGAATAACAATAATAATAATAATAATAATAATAAATCATTTATTTCATTTTATTGTTTTGAATACCAGCCATCGTGTAGGTGAACCAACGTGATGGGATGCTGATCCAGTTCTATGCTTCAGGTGACCCAGGTGACCCATTTGAACCAGTTGAACCAGGTGACCCAGGTGACCCATTTGAAACAGGTGACCCAGGTGAACCAGGTGACCCAGTTGAACCAGGTGACACAGGTGACCCAGGTGACCCATTTGAACCAGTTGAACCAGGTGACCCAGGTGACCCATTTGAACCAGTTGAACCAGGTGACCCATTTGAAACAGGTGACCCAGGTGAACCAGGTGACCCAGGTGAACCGATTGAACCAGTTGAACCAGGTGACCCAGGTGAACCAGTTGAACCAGGTGACCCAGGTGAAACAGGTGACCCAGGTGAACCAGTTGAGCCAGGTGACCCAGGTGAACCAGTTGAACCAGGTGACCCAGTTGAACCAGGTGACCCAGTTGAACCAGTTGACCCAGGTGACCCAGTTGAAGCAGGTGACCCAGGCGAACCAGTTGAACCAGGTGACCCAGTTGAACCAGGTGACCCAGGTGACACAGGTGAAACAGGTGACCCAGTTGAACCAGGTGACCCAGGTGAACCAGGTGACCCAGTTGAACCAGGTGACCCAGGTGACACTGGTGACACAGGTGAAACAGGTGACCCAGTTGAACCAGGTGACCCAGGTGACCCAGGTGAACCAGTTGACCCCAGGTGACCCAGCGGATCAGTGATGAGCCACGCCCGTTCTGGACCGGTTGAAAGGCCCTTCCTCCACTTCCTCTCTCAGCCAGCAGCCTCCAGCGTCCTTTCACCTTCCCTTAAATCAAACCTTGGTTTTGGGTGTTGTGTCCTTTATGGTGCTTCCCTCTGAGCCGGGTCGTAACATATTAATATAAAACGACTTATTTCCAAGCATAAACATCGTTGTCACTAGACTCTAGTGAGTTTTCAGAACTAACCTAAAAGATCATATGTCAAGTTTTCTGAAAGCAGTCAAGGATGCAAGGGCAGCATATTTCTCTGACCTAAACACAATTGCAATTTAAAGATAAGATGAGGTAATAAGATGAGACTTTATTACAGGTTAAGACAGCTGTTGAGAACCATAGTAAAAACATGATGCTAAGACTACCATTAGTATTACATAAGACAACAAAGAACTGCTAAGAAGTACAAGCTCACTGACTTCTGGTCTGAACCCCTCTTGGCTTAAACATGCTAACCTGGATCCCCTTCTTTCAACAACTACAGACCTATCTCCAAACTGCCCTTTTAGCCACGGTATCAGAACAGTTCATATCTTTCATGAATAGTAACATCATTGTTGAGAAATGTCAGTCTGATTTAGAGCCGTAGCTCTAGCTGCTCTCCTGAGGGTTACTACCAACCTCCTTGTTCTGCTGTTCTATCTTGATTCTCCTAGATCTCAGTGCCGGTTGATCACAACATATTGCTGAATCACCTGGAAACTGGGTGGGGCTCACCGACACAGCTTTGAGGAGGAATGGTCCAAAATACCTCCTTGAGCAGGTCTGATCAGCAACTACAGGAAACGTTTGGTTGAGGTTCTTGCTTCTTAAGGGGGTTCCACCAGGTACTGAATCTAAAGGAGGTTCCACCAGTTACTAGATCTAAAGGAGGTTCCACCAGTTACTAGATCTAAAGGAGGTTCCACCAGGTACTGAATCTAAAGGAGGTTCCACCAGTTACTAGATCTAAAGGAGGTTCCACCATGTACTGAATCTCTTGGTTTACATACCTTGTCCAATCCAATGTTAAATCACATTGGGCCTCATTCACGAATATTAAAAGAATTATTTGTAAATTTGTCGTATGTGTGTGTACTAAAACACAAACGTGGGATTCATGAAATGTGCGGGAAACCTCATTTGTTGGTAGGTGTATATTTGATGAACCAATCGTTGGTAAATTGGATGCTCGTGCCTGTTGAAGCCGGTTTGCAGGTAAACGCTGTTGAACACCGTAAAAGGCTGCAGACTGAAGGGTTGTGTTCAAGTAAACCAGGGAAAAGAGGAAAAGAGAAACTTGGCAGTCCGAAATGGAAGTATTGCGTTCATGAGACCGCGTGTGCTGCCGTCCTCCTGAGGCTGATAATACGTCTACTTCCCCTTAATCTAGTTTCATGTTGAACTGTTTCTTGTGTTTCTGCTGAAACAGCATCAACAGCGTTAATCATTTCTTGCCATGCTTTACTGTTATCAGTTCTTGTGACTCTGCTGCTGATGCTTCTGAAAACTCTGTTGTTTTTTTCTCATGAACGCAACACTTCCATTTCAGACTCCTCAAAGTTCCTCTTTTCCACTTTTCCCTGGTTTACTTGAACACAACCCTTCAGTCTGCAGCCTTTTACGGTGTTGAACAGCGTTTACCTGCAAACCGGCTTCAACAGGCACGAGCATCCAATTTACCAACGATTGGTTCATCAAATATACACCTGTTCTACCAACAAATGAGGTTTCCTGAACGTTTCATGAAATTTTCTTACGCACATAAATATGAAACATTTACAAATGTAAGAGATTCAAGGCCCAGTGGAGTGACGTGTGTTAGGGGAGGTAACAGATAGAGTTATGGCATTAGACACAACGACAAGTCTGGTTTGGAAAAGCAACCAACTAAAATGTAAGGTGTTGAGATGTCCGCTCATGCATCAGAAGCTGAGTTAGTTAGTAGCTTACTAGTACATTAATCAGCCCCTTGCTTTAGTATGTTTCATTCAATGCAGCAGTGCAGATAAATGTTTAGTACGGCAGTCTGATGGTCTATCCATCACTGCTAGCGCGTCATCAAAGAAGCCTCGCCATTTCCACAACGTCTTTTGGGGGAAAACAAACACATTTCCTTATACTGCATAGACGCTACGCCGCGGACTTACCAGCTTTTTGCATAAACAAATTGGTGAAGAAGATTCCAGAGATGAAAATTTGATGAAAATTGAAAGGACATAGAGTTTTGCTGTACTGTGGGTACATGAAATTAATTCAATAACCATTCCTTTCACTGGACAATGGTCCACGGTAACTTTATTGACCTCTCCTGGTAATACTCATGCCGTCCATTTGGGATTATTGACTGGCTCACACTACTGTAAGAGCGCCAACATTAGCTAGCAGCATCCGTGACAGGACAGCAGATTTAACAAAGTGTCAGGGATGGTAACTCAGCGGATAAGGAGGTCTGGGAGCTTGGTCAGGTCATGACAGCAGTGTTGTGGGTAATATGCGGGCTGATATTGCTTAATATTGCGATGTGTAATATTGTGATCTATGGCACTGGTCATTTGCCTCCCCCCCAAAAGAGGCAGGAATGCAGCCTAAAATTCCCTCATGCTGGTCTGGTGGATCAGTCAACGCTTCAGCTCCAGCTACCTGTCAGCTAACCACCGTTTCTAGCACCATGGACAGCATCTCTCTGGTTTCTGGAGCTGATGGAGGTGGGAACACACTGAAACCAGATCCTGTGTTTGTTGGGTTTGCATGCAACGGGTTACCCTACTTCGTAGCATCTTCCAGGCTCTGTAGCCAATCAGGACGGTTTACAGGTGAAGGGATGCTTGTATTTAGCCAATAGCGGTGAGGTTACCAAGCCAAACTGTTTTGTGGAGTGGAAGCAGCCAAGTCTGTCTACAAAGCAGCCCTAGTTTAACTGTTTAAATATACTGTCTTTTTTAATATTTCAGCAAGTAGATTGATTTACACACATCCTCTGACCAGTTCATGTCTGTAAGTTCTACTCTGGTATGTTATTTGCGTCTCTCTCTCTCTTTCTGTACATTTCAGAACTTTTTCAGTTTGTTTAAGGTTGAAGGGCTTCAAAATAAGGGATGATATAGATGCCAGAGGAGTTAAGGGTTGGTGGAGTGGCCAAACCAATAAGCTCACTGTGAAAGATGAGCAGATATAATGATATCATATTTCCAATGCATCAAGCCTATCTCAACATATTTGAGGTCACATTGTCTTACTTCACTGGCAGAGAACTGTCATGCTAACAATGCTAACAAGATGTTTCATCTGTTTCATCTAAATGTCTTGAAATAAACCTGATAAGCAGCGGTTTCCTCTTGCTGTGTGACTGACATGCTAAATGATCTTTACTGGCCCGTGATGTTGTGATTGATGACACCTATTGATCTGTGTAGCTGAACAGAAGGCATTCACTCCTTTTGATAGACAGCCGCTTGCATCCACTCATGTCTGTGTTGTTTTAACAGGAGGTGTACATCACCTACATAGTCTGTCTTTTTGACTCATGTTTACCCACAACCCCTTGCGTGCAGCAATACAAGGTGAGGCGGGCGTGGCAAGCGCTGGCTGTCTGGTCTCCGGAGAGTCGCTGGTGGTGAGGAGGCTCAGCTACCAGAGTCATACATGCACAGAGTTTGGCTACTGAAGTCTTCACCCACAGTCCTGCTCATGGCCGTTGCTATAGCAACTGGTGATTTTCTACCAGATGATCTTTAGCATGTTGCCCATGCCACCATGGTGACATTATGCAGGATATTGTTCCATATTTACAGCCAACACATCGTAGTTCTGGAGAAGGGGCAGCAACATGGAGACCACAGTACAACCTGGACAAACTCTGTTGATATATGGCTCTGAATGTCATCATCATCATCATCATCATCATCATCATCATCATCATTCCCAGTCATTAGGAGGTGGCGGCCTGCTTGTTGCGGAAGGTTTCGAAGAATGCCATCATCCCCTTCCTCACGTTGGCGCTGCCCTTGTTGACTCTCACTGTGGTCGTGGTCGTGCTGTAACCTTGGTAACGGGACGGGAGCAGCGGGAAGGCGGAGCCATCCATAGAGTTAGCCCGTTTGACCTTTGATGGGGTCGCACGCCACGACTTGGTCCTCAGAGGAGGGGTCTGGGCTACCAGACACTTCTGGTACTGAACCTGATGCAGAGAAAATAATGTTATTATCATCATTATCATTTTTTTGTTGGCCACCAGAAACTTCTGCTACTGGACCAGTGAAAGTGAAGTGGTGGCAGTGAATTTTTCTTAATTTTTCCCCTTTTTCTCCCCATTTGTTCTTGTCCAATTCCCCCTGCCTAAGTAGTCCCGGTCGTTGCTCCGCCCCCTCTGCCGGTCTGGGGAGGGTGTAGACGACCACATGCCTCCTCCTCCTCCTCCACCAGCCGCTTTTTTTTCACCCGACAGCAAGGAGTTTCACCAGGAGGGGGTATCGTGGAGGAACACGTTATCCCCCAGTTCTCCTCCCCGCTGAACAGGCGCCGACCGACCAGAGGGGGCGCTAGAGCAGCGACCAGGACACATACCCTTCCGGCTTCCCACCTGCAGACACGGCCAATTGTGTCTGTAGGGACGCCCGACCAAGCCGGAGGTAACACTGAGGTTCGAACCGGCGACCTCAGCGTTGGTAAAGTGCTGTTTCAATGTCAAACTACTTCCTGTTTCCAGTCGTGTCTCCTGGTGTAGAAATCGATTTCTCTCACTTTCCATTATTTGCATTCTAACACATCGTGCTCATTTCACGGAATTTCAGGAGAACAGGCTTGACAGACAGACAGACAGGCAGGCAGGCAGGCAGGCAGGCAGGCAGGCAGACAGGCAGGCAGGCAGGCAGGCAGGCAGGCAGGCAGGCAGGCAGACAGACAGGCAGGCAGGCAGGCAGGCAGGCAGGCAGGCAGGCAGGCAGGCAGGCAGGCAGGCAGGCAGGCAGGCAGGCAGACAGACAGACAGACAGGTTAGTTCAGTACCATACAAGCAGCTTGTACTGCCTCGGAGATGATGCCGGCGTCAGGTTCACACCAGAAGACGTGACACTCGAAGCGTTGTGTGCCGCCATCGACAATGACAGCGAAGGTGTGGCTGTCATGGCCGACGCCCAGAAAGGTCAAAAAACGAACCTGACACTCCCAGAATGGCTCCTCCCCTTCCTGAGAGAAACAGACAGATTATTCATAATAATAATGATGATAATAATGATGATAATAATGATAATTATAACAATAGTAATGATAATAGTAATGATAATGATAATAATAATGATAGTAATAATGATGATAATAATAATGATAGTAATAATGATGATAATAATAATGATAGTAATAATAATAGTAATGATAATAATAATGATAATAATAATGATAGTAATAATGATAATAATGATAGTAATAATGATGATAATAATAATGATAATGATAATAATAATGATAGTAATAATAATAGTAATGATAATAATAATAATGATAGTAATAATGATGATAATAATAATGATAATAATGATAATAATAATGATAGTAATAATGATGATAATAATAGTAATGATAATAATAGTGATACTATTAATGATAGTAATAATGATGATAATAGTAATGATAATATATGATAGTAATAATGATGATAATAATAATAATAGTAATGATAATAATAGTGATACTATTAATGATAGTAATAATGATGATAATAGTAATGATAATATAATGATAGTAATAATGATGATAATAATAATAGTAATGATAATAATGATGATAATAGTAATGATAATAATGATAGTAAAATTGATGATAATAATGGTGATAATAATAATAGTAATGATAATAATAATGATACTATTAATGATAGTAATAATGATGATAATAGTAATGATAATAATAATGATAATAATAATGATGATAATAATGATGATAATAATAATCATAGTAAAATTGATGATAATAATGGTGATAATAATACCTCTCCCTTCCACAGGGACAGGACTGTGTCAGAGATGTGAATGACGGTCGGTTCCCAGTCGTCTCGGTCTGTAGAGTTCATGATGCTCTCTATCGCTCGGTTTAATACCTCCATACCTAGTACAGTAATACAGAAACACCTCAACACACAGATTAATGCTTCATTAACTAGTGATTAAACATGATAACATATTAGTATGTAACATGTAAGTATGCTTCAATCATGGTCGATTAATGTGTAATTACTTTAGAATTAATTCATAAATATAACTAACTAGCTGGTTATTATTATTATCATTACCACTATTATTCATTTATTATAAAGTAGTAGTAGTGAAAGTAGTAGTAATAGTGAACGTAGTAGTAGTAGTGAAAGTTGTAGTAGTAGTGAATGTAGTAGTAGTGAAAGTAGTAGTAGTGAATGTAGTAGTAGTAGTGAAAGTAGTAGTAGTGAAAGTAGTAGTAGTGAATGTAGTAGTAGTGAAAGTAGTAGTAGTGAATGTAGTAGTAGTGAAAGTAGTAGTAGTAGTGAAAGTAGTAGTAGTGAATGTAGTAGTAGTGGAAGTAGTAGTAGTAGTGAAAGTAGTAGTAGTGAATGCAGTAGTAGTAGTGAAAGTAGTAGTAGTAGTGAAAGTAGTAGTAATGAAAGTAGTAGTAGTAGTGGAAGTAGTAGTAGTAGTGAAAGTAGTAGTAGTGAATGCAGTAGTAGTAGTGAATGTAGTAGTAGTGAATGTAGTAGTTGTGAAAGTAGTAGTAGTAGTGAAAGTAGTAGTCTTAGTGAAAGTAGTAGTAGTAGTGAAAGTAGTAGTAGTGAAAGTAGTAGTAGTAGTGAAAGTAGTAGTCTCAGTGAAAGTAGTAGTAGTGTTGTAAATACATTTTGTACATCAACCAGTTATTAATCCATTACTGAGGAAACTGCTTGCAGGTCTTTTTATACTGTTCTACAACAGCAGCATTAATAACAATAATTAATAAAACCTTAACAGGACTTGTATGTAATAATGAGTTAAGAGTTTAAGACTTCTATATAAAATAGGATTTTGCCCATTTTTATAACGAAATTATAAAAAAAAATACCTTTACCTTTATCCACCCATGTAGTTAATGTTGCACTAATCTGATTTTTGATTTGCTGTTTGAAAAGGAACAAGAAAACTGCGCGACGCCCCCCCACCCCGCGAAGTAGCCACACAAATGTAAAATCGGTTGTAGAAATCAGACACACAACTCAGTCAAAGAAAAGTACAAAATGGCCAAAAGGCAAAGTATTATCTTAAGTTTCTTGAGGCTTCAGAAACCGCCTGCGAAAAACCAAACCCCGCCCACTCCAAGGAGTAGACAGCGTTGATAGCTGTGCTGCTGTGCATGCTAACATGGAGGAGAGAGAAGGAGTCGGAGCACTGCGATGGGGATGACTCAGGAGAGGAGATCAGACCTGCTACCCACCTTGATGAACAGATGAATGAACTTTGGATGTGCAACATGTAGTGAGGTAGACTTCCTGGGTCCCGAGAAAACTATCAGCATGAAGCGAGCTAAAGAGTGGGTGACGGCCACTGTTACCTCTTACCTCCACCTAGTTTGGTGAGGCTGATTAGTTTAGTGTTTCAATTATTAATTCATGTATTTATGCTCGTTTACTGCATTAAAACCTGAAACAAAGTTTACTGCGCTCCCTGATCTTTGGACAAATGAGTTAAAAGGACCATTGAAAACAAATCTTGCCAGTTTATGTTTGAGTTTGTTTTGGACCTGAGTTGAACTTTGAGAACCTTTTATGTTGATACTGTAGAACATCTTGCATTTGAGTTTGATCTAAGCCTGTTTTTTCTGAAAATAGTGAAGATCCCAGTTACTGTGACCTGCCTGGAAGGAGAAATAAATCTACTTCCTGTTTTAGTTTGAAACCTTATCTTTTCAGTCTGCACTACCACTGCCTGCCTTCTCAGACCACTTCTCATGACATCACACTATAGATATAAATATACATATAGATATAAATATAGATATAGGTATAGATATAGGTACGTATGTGTAGAGGTCCATCCATCCTACCCATCGCCCTGGACACTGGCAGGTTACCGATGTACTGGACCTCAAACTTCTGGACGTGCTGCCTCACTGCCTCCAGAAACTCCACTGGAAAAACAAGACAACATGGACGCAACATGGAAACAACATGGACGCAACATGGAACCACAAACACATCAAGACCACATCAGTGTCCTGCATATTTCCAAACAACTGGTGTTTTTTCCTCGTCCTCCATTGAGTTTTGACAATGGTTGGGGATTGTTGTTACTTGTGGGGGCTGTCAATTAACCTCCTAACTCCAGTTAGCCCTAGATTAGCCCCAGGCTAGACTAGACTAAATCAGACCAGAGTAAACCAGACTAGATCAGACCAAACCAGACTAGACTAGACCAGACTAGACCAGACTAGTTACCTTGCCTCGGCAGGTCTTCAGGTGAGATACTCTCCATGGTCAGAGAACGAGACGGCCTCATCAGTGCCTTCTCTGATATCATCTAGAGACAGACAGACAGACAGACAGCAGGATGGATGGGAAACAGACAGACAGACAGACAGACAGACAGACAGACTAATATTACAGTTCAATACAGAAAGGTTCTTCACCAGTTCAGCTGAACAGTCTGTCCTCTGACCTTTGACCTCCAGGCATGGACGTAGCCATTGTACCCTAGAAACATTTCTGACATCTAAAACATCTTTTCATTTTCAAACTATTTAAAATGACTAAAATGACAATTGTATTAAATTTGTATTATTATATAATAAATTATATAATTATATTATATTATATAAATACAAGGAAGCATCACTGCCTGGTTTGGCAACAGCCCCGCTCAGGATAGGAAGGCTCTACAGAGAGTATTGGAACTACACTCCCCACCCTGTAGGACCAGGAGGTGCAGAACCAGAACCTGTAGGATCATGAAGGATCCTCACCACCCCAACAAGCTGACCAGTATAACCAGTGTACTACTGGTTCCACTGGGAGCTGGGTCAGGGTTTTGTGCCTTGCCTAAGGGCTTGTTAAGGGATTAAAACCAGCAACCTTCCAGTCACTCGGTCCTGTAACCAGAGCAGGAAGTGAAGCCACCAACCTTGGAGCACAGGCTGTGCAGCGCCGTGGCGATGGCCTTGGCCGGGGTGTCGCACCGAAACACATGACACTTCAACATACAGCTGTCCTTATCGCCTGCCACAAAGGCAAAGTCCCTACACACACACACACACACACAGGATGGAGAGAATTAGAGATCATAGATGACCCTACAAACCAGCTAGCAGACTTTATTGTAAAACCAGCCAATCAGGTGGCAGTCCCATTAAACTCAGCCAATCAGACTGCAGGCCTCTACAGAGCTCTGTGGTTATATGTGTGTGTGTGTGTTAGTGAAGATCAACCTGCCTCTGTTTTCACATAAACTGATAGAAGGAAGATAATTCCACCTTAAAATCCCTTTAAAGGGGACATATCATGGAAAACGGCTTATTCCTGGCCCTTATACATGTTCCACGTGTTAAAATTGACCTAAGTAGCCGAGAAAAAGTTAAATCTGGAAGTCCCCCCCTTTTTCTGTAGTTTCCTTTTTCAAAAAACGGTCCACAAAACAGGCCGTTTTGAAAAGTAGCTCGTCAGACGTCATAACGGGCCACTGTTAGCATAATCCAGCCCCTCTCAGAGCATGCCCACCCCCAGGTGAACAACCACTCCAATTTACCTCGTCTCAAAATGCAGCTCCAGGCAGCGCCGCAAGCCGTTGTTGCTTATGATGCATTCCATTGTACTCGGAAGTCGATAATTCCGAGTCGATATTCCTAACTTCCAATCTAAATGTGTTCCAGTGCATCTGCTCGGGAAAACATGGACGCCCGCAGCAAACTCATGTTTGTATGGCAAGTCTCAGAATGTTACAATCATCTAAAGAGGAACTACATCAACTACTACAGCGCCATTAGTGAAGAGAATCGGCGCATATCACTGAACGTGAACGTTAGTAGTCTAGTACCGCACGCTAGTAAAGACTTCTATCGTATCAGTGAACTAGTAACGTTAACGTTAGTAGTCTAGTACCGCACGCTAGTAAAGACTTCTATCGTATCAGTGAACTAGTAACGTTAACGTTAGTAGTCTAGTACCGCACGCTAGTAAAGACTTCTATCGTATCAGTGAACTAGTAACGTTAACGTTAGTAGTCTAGTACCGCACGCTAGTAAAGACTTCTATCGTATCAGTGAACTAGTAACGTTAACGTTAGTAGTCTAGTACCGCATGCTAGTAAAGACTTCTATCGTATCAGTGAACTAGTAACGTGAACGTTAGTAGTCTAGTACCGCACGCTAGTAAAGACTTCTATCATATCAGTGAACTAGTAACGTTAACGTTAGTAGTCTAGTACCGCACGCTAGTAAAGACTTCTATCTCGTAACGTTGAGCTCAGATCAACCGAATTACGTTACAAATGTAAACTACAAAGTTGGATCTTGCCTGAGTTTCCAACTGGGAATTCCGACTTGAATGACTGTTCTATTGCGCCTTTTCGTGTCGGAGGCGTTTTTTCCGAGTACAATGCACCATTACTTTGTGAACAGTGGAGCTACAACGACAACATGTCTACGGCCAGATCCCAACTCTCCAGTTGTTCTGTTGTAGGATGCAGGCAGCAACATAGATCCCTGCACAGTCTCCCAACACGCAGAAATGCAGGACAGAGTGGATTCATTTTATTTTTAACGGCAACGTCCTGGCTACGGTTAGCTCTTTTTTGTGTGTGATAATCACTTCACGTCGGACTGATTGATCAAGGAGGGCCAGTTCACGGCAGGATTATCATCTAAATTGAAGCTTAAAGATGGAGCAATTCATAAGGTATGTGACCCATCTGCAAACTTGGAATCTGTAAGTGTCACCATGTTTTGATTTAATTTACAAGTTAGTCTGGTTAGTATATTCGACTGCTGGTTAGCTAACGAGCTAGCGGGGCTAGCTACGGGCTTGTTGGGTGTGGAAGAAGTAAGAAAACTAAAGCTGGAGTCATTAAAAGTAAAGTAAAGTAAAAGTAAAGTTATTGGTTGGAGTCAGGACTCATCTTTAAGTTATTTGTTGGGACCAGTGTCTGTTTTATAAGTCTGTCGAACGTGTCAGGCTTGGTAAACTTTAGCCACCATTAGTACAATCGTGTTTGGTTGTTTGGCTGCGCTGTTTGGATGCAAATAGATTGCATCCAATAATATATTGGTTAACTGGCTCAACAAAATTGTCAATCCTAGCTTGTCTGCAAGTTGTATTCAATAAGCTTATGGACATGAGCCATAAACAGACCGGCTACAGCAGAGAGTGTCGCTCACACATCCATATACACAAACACAAGGCACGAAAGTACAATATTACACAGAATTGTTATCATTGAGAAACTAAGTGGAACCGCTCAGCTGCCTCTTCCCATTCTGGGTCAGACTCCGGCTCAAACATGTCCGGTCTCAGTGTTGGTTCTGGAGCGGCCGCCATGGTTACGGAGTCAAGCTTGTTTGTTTACCTTGAGCAGCATGAGCGCTCTGCTCTCCGCCTCCGCCAGGCGATTGGCTGCCTCACGCCGTGAGTGAGGCGTGAGGCGGCCAATCAGAGCAGTGCTCATTACATACAACCTCCACCCCCTCAAAACAGCCTGTTCTTTACAATGGAGAAAATGAGAGACTGAAACACACACCACAGAAGCTGGTTTTAGGATTTTTTTTGATATAGACTTCACAAACGTCTTGTAAAGACCCCCAGGAACAGTTTTAAATAGCCCAAAATGAGTACAATACCCCCCCTTTAAGGTGGACTAGGACCTTTACAATGCTTTCCAGCCAGAAAGGTCAAACTAGAGGAACGTTGAAAACAAATCCAAATGTTTAAGTATCACCCAAAGATGAAGAATGAATACTTAAAGGCGGGAGAGGGGCAATACAGAATAAACCAATAAATATTAATACATTATTTTCACTTGACAGATGTGTTTCATAGAGTCAATGATATAAAAGGAACAGGGGTTTATGGGTAAGCGTAGCCCGGAGATGCTCGCACATGGGCCGACGTGCACACCTCCCAAACCTCAACAACACGTCGCATTGCTGCAGTTGTGTGCGTCAAACAAACGCTGATTGAGCGGGGGAGTGTAGCCGGTAGCGACGGGGGTGTGGCCAAGACCCAAAACCAACTGAAACTGAAACAAACGGAGAAAAGCAACAGAGCAGTTTGAGGAGCGACTGATGATGAGGTTCACAAAAAAAAACTATCCACTACGATGGAATGAGCACGTCTCTGGTTACACTTTACTGGGGGTGAAAACTGGTTTCAACTTCTGGATTCTTCCTCGCTTTCTGTACTGCAGACGTCTCGCGACACCCGTGCATGGACATAAATCAGGCTTTTGTTATCGTTTTCTTCATTGCATTTTACCCAAATATGATCCATAAGCATATGCTTGGATAATTTAAGCCCTTTCTCGATGCGTTCCTGTGAGTTCTTGTGTCCTTCATGATGCGTTTTACGTAAAACGGCTGAAGTACAATTATTAAGCAAAGTACGGAGGAAGCATAAAGATCCTGGAAGTTTATTTGCCAACCGAAGATGCATCAGATGGTGACAAGAACAAATAGGAAGTTCAAGATTCATTGTGAGAATGACGCATCACATCTAAACACAGCAGCATCTGTAGTGCAGAGCCAATTGAAACAGATGGAAAATGAACAGTCCATCTGTAAAGATGTTCTCTGTTCTTCAAGTATCAATGTTGCATTCTTGGATTGGACATTTGGCCGTACTCTTGAAACAGTGCTTTACTCCAGTGAGCTAGCTAGCTAGGTGGCTACAGCTATTTGGATGTGATGAGATAGCTAGCTAGCATTACTTGTTTATCCTACCAGAGCTACAGTTAGCTGCTAAAGTATTTTTGTTTACATCCGGTAGCGCTGGACCCCAGAAAGACCAACAAGCTCCAGCTGTTTGCCCTAATGTGATTGGTTCTCGTGCCGTAACCGCCATGCGTTGCATGATGATCACATCCCCAACCTGGTTTGTGTCTCCACCTATCCCATCATGCCATGCACAGGCAATGAATGGAGGCGAACTGTTCACCTTGTGAAATCATGTCTGGTCTGCAGCTACCGTAACCTGGGCTAACTGTCTGTATGGCTCTGGATGTGTAAGAAGTACAGGAAGAGTGGTTTACCTGTCCCTGCGGTGGGGGGCATTTAAAAACAGAGAAAGTGACAGTGTTAGTGCAGAATAACAAAACAAACCAAAAGGTGTCTTTGGTTTTAAAATATCATCATGCAACAAGTTCAGATATAAAAAGTACATAAACCAAATTGAATGAAAACCTCACATCTCCTTTTATATTTGAATCATTTAGCTGGTGCTTACAGTGCACCAGCTGGTTCTAGTGGTGAACAGAAACCTTGTAAGTCCGCTGAAATAATAAGAGCAGTACAACTGAAGTTAGCAGGTTGTCATGCAACAACAGAAAGATAGAAACAAGCTAGCAAACCAGACAGACAGGCGATGTATGGATGCAGCATGTTGGTGCATGTGTTCTAAAGGCTCTAACATCATCATCAGTCCCACAATGCAACATCACTCTGTATCTTAGCACCCTCTAGCAGTAGTTTGCACAAACAAGTAGAAAATGACTGGAAGTGAATGAGGAAATCCATGTTAAAACCTTTCTGAAGGGGGCGCTAGTGAGCAGCAAATGGAGTATTCATGTTTCTGTTTCTTTGAGCTCTGCTCCGTTAGGTTTTTATTTTTTATTTTACTTAATTTACCATCTATTAGCTATATTTACTCCCCAAAGTATTATTATTTCACTATCTGTCTCGTCGTGACCTGAATCTGCAGTTAACAGAGTTGAAATCACTAAACCACTAAAAAAGGAAAAGCGAACGACAGCTAGCTTCTGCCGTTGCTAGCACACATGGCTCGTTCTGTGAGGATGATGCCACCAATATCTCTGACTGAAGTGTTATGTTGTTGTTATGTCAGACGTAATTTTGAGCATCATCAACGAGCGGTTTGATAGACTGGAATAGAAATTTGAATCCCTTCAGACTGCTCAAAATAAGCTAACTGCTTGAATGGACTCTATGGATGAGGTTGCGTCAGAACACAATCATCTAATTACAAGCAGAAACCGCCTCAGAGAAAAAATCGCCGATCTAGAAGGCTGGTCCCGCCGCTACAACATAAAGATTGTGGGCATCCCAGACGGAGAAGGAAAGGGGAGACCCCCAGGTGAGGACTCCCAGGTGAGGACCCCCAGGTGGGGACTCCCAGGTGAGGACCCCCAGGTCAGGACTCCCAGGTGAGGACCCCCAGGTCAGGAACCCCAGGTGCAGACTCCCAGGTGAGGACTCCCAGGTGGGGACTCCCAGGTGAGGTCCCCCAGGTCAGGACTCCCAGGTGAGGACCCCCAGGTGAGGACCCCCAGGTGAGGTGGGGACCCCCAGGTGAGGACTCCCAGGTGGGGAACCCCAGGGGCAGACTCCCAGGTGGGGACTCCCAGGTGTAACGCTCTCCGACAATGCCTCATTGTGGCTAAAAATTGAAGCCGAGACCTTGAAAGTAGCAAAATCTTTATCTCCTCCCTGATTGGCTCACCTGCCGTTGTTGCAGCCCACCCCCCAGACACGGATGTTGATGATTGGCTGACAGTGGAGGAGGGTGTGGTCTAATGGATCCAATAGAGTCAGAGTGTCTTTCTTCAGAACCAGCGTCATCTCCCGACCCTGCAGACAGACAGTCAGGTACAGGAAGGTAGAAACACAGACAGACAGGTACATAGACAGACCGGTTGACCAACAGAAAGACAGACAGACAGGTAAATACACTGGTAGATAGAGACACACACACACACACACACACACACACACACACACACAGACAGACAGACAGGTAGATAGACAGATAGACAGACCACTGTCTCACCTCCCCCCAGGCCCCCAGCCTGTCTCTCTGCTCAGGGCTGCTACAGTGCGACAGCTGCTGGATGACGTTGCTGACGGCCAGACTGCTGCGACCTGGAGAAAGCTCCTCCTCCTCCACCTGCAGCCAGCCAAGAGACCGCACCGCAAAACACTGGGCGAGAGACATAGACACAGAGAGAGAGATTAGACTAGATTAGACTAGACTAGTAGTAGTAATAGTACAGTAGTAGTAGTAGTAGTAGCAGTACTAGTGGTAGTAGTAGTAGTAGTATCAGTAATAGTACACTGTAAAAAAAAACCAATTTTTTTTACAGTTTCTCTCAATACATTTTACAATCATTTCTTTGTATTTCAAAATCACAGGAAATCGTATTAAAATTACAAGAATAAACTATTTATTAAAATGTGTCATGTGATTTAATCAAACAAAAATCTGTATAAATGGAATACATTAAATATCTGTTTTTAACTGCTTTTAAATGACAATTTTAACAAAACTAACCGTAAAAATAAAGTATTCTTTATTGACAAAAGTAGCAGCATTTTCTGTAATTTTACTAAAAAACACTTTTGTTATGGCGATATATCACTGTGAAATACTTAAAAATACTGTTAATAATATATGACTTACGAAAGAAATATTTTGTCATTTTGCATAACTTAACCACTACTTTATATACAGAAACTGAAATAACACAGGTATTGACTATCCTATGGGACAGTTAAAAATTAAATTTGAACAGATTTTGACTTTCACTTTATCGCTACATTTGTATTAATTTAAAGATTTGATTGTTAAATAAGTGCATTTCATGTTATAAAAACTGTGTAAAACCATAGAGTTATTGAATGTGTTTTATGCTTCCTTACATTTATATGACATCAAGCATAAATTACCCATCACTACATTCAACATGTGCAACATGTTGGGTGCACATTCCTACCAGAGCACCGTACAGAACTAAAATGATGCTGTAACCCACTAGTTACAGCAGACATTTGGCTATGCCATCATAAATCTATGAACTAGCTGATAGGTGTCACCATTCACTCCTCCCAGGCAAACCTCATGTGACCATTCACTTAAGATAAAGTAATTGCTAATCAGTCATAGACCTGTAAAGTGTGATGTAAATTGTATGCCCAAATAAGGAATTCCAGATCCATCCCATTTCCAGTCCAATGTGAAAATAAATGGGGTCAAAAATAGCGCAACTGAGGTGGATTTTGATCAGTTGTGAAGCTGAATTTAATTTTAGCTGTTGTTAGTTTAGCATATGCACTGTACACCAATGTCTACAGGCGCGTTCACAACCCAAGTAACATTAACCTGCTGACCTCTTTCAACACGTGAAATACTGAAGAACAACATCAGATGATCAGAGATGTATTAAAAGGGGGGAAATCATCAGAGACTAGATGTGAAGCTACCGCAAAGTGGCTTGTGCAGCTAACAAAGAGTGCATCATCGTAGCACAGTGATTTTGCACCATGTTTGTTAGGAAAGTAGTTTTTAGAAATGTATTAATGGGCTAAAATGTGTGACCACCACATGTTAATTTAACTCAATATTTTGAAAACACAGTGATTGGCTAACAGGATGCAAAAACCATAGGGTTTCACCATAAGTGAAAAATAAAAGGATCTGTACATTAGCATTTTCCACTAGGCCTTATCACACTAGCCTGTACAATTTAGCTCATAACATTAAACTCTGAAACAGAACTGCTTTCTGAACTCAGACAGGACTGGTGAAAGGAATCCCCTAACTAGCCATCAAACATGCTAGCAAGCACTAACAGCCACTAACTATCCTGAATATCAAAACCTTGTCAGCAGTTAGTGCTACCACTATGCTAAGTTGGTATTAGCATTGCAATTACAGTAAAGCAACTCTACTAACAAACAACCAAATGTTGTCCTTTTAGAGGTCAGATTTTATCCATCTATTCAAATCCATAGGCCTACATGTTGAAAGAATAGGCCTTCACCAAACGCATGCTGACAAAGCTAGTAACTACAGTGAAAGACCTTTACAATCAAAGCCAATTAGCTTAAATATCAATTGTGATAACACGTCCCACACAGCTAGCTGGTTACAACAATGTTATGTGTCACAAGGCATTACAGGCAGCAGGTAGTTGAAGGTTAAGTATATTCACTTGTTAATCTATATGCTATGGCTACAACTGCTTCATGGACTAACGACAAGGTTTTCTTTTCTGTTCTTTTTTTTTTATAGTAATGCATCTTTGTCGATCATATTTTGCTTCTGTATATCTTTGTAGTGCTGCCATCTGACTTTATTGTGGGCTTTATGTTTTCAAAATGTAAATTGAGCATATTTTATGAGACTAAACAGTCTCATAGGGTATTGGACTCTCTTTAAACCCAGATAGGTGCAGAATAGATTTCTCAAAAATAGAGCAATCAGTGAGGCTGTACTATGCATGATTATAAATTATAGTAAACTACATGGACTTTAAATAACCTGTTTATTAATACCTACTTACATGCAGAATTTACATATTCTATCTGATGCAATGCTTTCAAAGGCCAGAATGTTGGTTTGACTAGAACATTAGGCCTATATGGGACCCGCATGGTTCCAAAACCCATCAGTAGACAGGATTGTCTTTACATGCTTCAGTATCCTAGTTTATGTGTATCCCACCAGGCATATTATAACATATTATGAGCTTATCTACTTTACTGTAAAATGGGATAGGGCACCAAATTACAGATGGGATATTCCTGGTCATAATCAAACTCATATTAATGTACACCAACATTTGTTATCAGAATTCTCTATTCTCAATTTAAAAGACTAAATTGACAATAAAGAATTCTTATACCATATTTTGCTTGTCTCTTTAGTAGGCCTTCAGTAGTCTATAGTATTTTTACTTTTACATAAATGTTTATGGTGTGGTGTTACCAATTCTTAAACTATTTAAGGATTGGAGCCAGGAAATACATGACTGGTGTCGAACACTTCTGTGTTCAGCAAACGATTTGCAGCCAATCAGAGTTGATACTCCTGCTGAATGCGCGCAGTTACCACGCAAGAAGCTCACCACAAGAAGGCACACCTGGTATAGCCGCACTTTTCAGCCGCACTCCAGAAAAGAGGACGCAAGTGTTTGAGAGGTAACGTTAAAACTATTTATCGACGGATTCAAAACATACAACTCAAGACTAAACATTTCAAATGTCAAAGTCCTAGCTAGGGGTGTACATTTTGATTGACGACCGAATACAATGCAAGTAACGTTAACGTTACATTAGCTATTAGCATTTTAGCTATCATTTTAACGTTAGCTAAACTTTGTTTGGAAAGCTGCATTGCTAAGGTTAAGTACATTTAAGTTATCTTTGTGTTAGTGTGTTAGCTTGTATTTGTTTGTGGCCGTGTCTGTCTGCCATGTCGTTTGCTAGCTAAAGTTAGACCACTTGCTAGCAACAACCATAGATAAAAAGATGCCGCGTTAGCCACTGTTAACCGCTGTTGCTAGCGGAGCCAATACGGCGAGTCCGCATAAGGCTGTAATATCTGCCGTCGGGTCAGGTCGGTAAAACCGAAAAGTCCCGGTCGGGGTTTGAAGCGCTCCCAATCATTCAGGAAGCAGCTTAATCCGACATGCATCTAAAATCTCCACACCAACACCGGGGCGCACCCTGCCACACACACACTACCACCACACACACACTACCACTACCACCACCACACACACACTACCACCACACACAGACAGGGTCCGAAATTAATAAGCACTAAATCAAATCAAATCAAATCAAATCACATTTATTTGTATAGCCCCTAATCACCGTTACAGTCTCTAAGGGCTTCACAGTGCCCAACATGTGAAAATAATAAATGGTTAGTACACGACATCCCCCAGCCTTAGACCCTCACAGAGGACAAGGAAAAACTCCCACAAACCCTCACTGGGAAAATTGGGAGAAACCTTGGGAGGGGCTACTCAGAGAGGGATCCCCCTACCAGGACGGTTTAAATGCGGGTAGAGTTTCCGTTTGGCGAGTTACTGAAAATAGTAATTACTGGATGTAACTCCAGTTATATACTAACGTTACGTCGTATTATCACAGGGACGCGATTCTTCCTGGTTAAGCAGGAATTAACGTTACTGATTTTCTGATCTAAATATGTCACCCAAGTGAATCATGCAAATAAATTAAAAAAAAAACAACAACTATGTATGGCTGTCAAGTGACTCCTGTCTGTCTTGCTAAGACATTTTGTCATTTCTTCCAGCCGTATGCTGTACAATGTGTTGGTATTTTATAAATTGTCTGATGAGTCTAGCCTAAGCATAGTCTTAATTAATTCAACAAAAATATTCAAGATTCAAGATTCAAGAAGTTTAATTGTCACATACACACACGAGGTGTGTAGTGAAATGCAAAGTGGCAATGCTCAGCAGAAATGTGCAAAATAACAGGTTCACACTATTTACAATAACCAACACAATATTTACAATGTCAGTTTTTTTTTAAGAGCTCTATATAAAAAACAACACAATATTTACAATAAGAGCACTTATATATAAAAAAAATATAGTAAAAAAAGGGAAAATTGTATGTATAATATAATATGAATTATAAATTATGTGTAGTCTTTACCTAAGTGTGTGTGTGTGCATAAGAGGGGCAGTGTGTGGGTCTTGGTGGGGCCCTGGTGAGGTCAGAGTTCACAGTCCTGATGGCCTGAGGAAAGAAACTCCGTCTCAGTCTCTCTGTTTTGGCAGCGTGACTACGGAGGCGCTTGCCTGACCGCAGCAGCTGAAACAGTCCGTTGTTGGGGTGGTGAGGATCCTTCATGATCCTGCAGGCTCTGGTTCTGCACCTCCTGGTGTACAAGTCCTGCAGGGTGGGGAGTGTAGTTCCAATAGTGCGCTCAGCTGAACGCACTACTCTCTGCAGAGCCTTCCTGTCCTGAGCGGAGGCAGTGATGCTTCCAAACCAGGCAGTGATGCTTCCTGTCAGGATGCTCTCCACAGCTCCAGAGTAGAAGGACTGAAGGATCCTCCGGGAGACTTTAAATTTCCTCAGTTGCCTGAGGTGGTAAAGGCGCTGCCTCGCCTTTCTCACCAGAGTGTCAGTGTGTGTGGACCATGTGAGATCTTCGGTGATGTGGACTCCCAGGTATTTATACCTGCTCACCCTCTCCACAGTATTCCCATTAATCCCCAGTGGTGAGTACGTCCTCTGTTGTTGTGTCCTCCTAAAGTCCACAATCAGCTCCTTAGTTTTGGTGACATTCAGGAGGAGGCTGTTGTCCTGGCACCAGAGTGACAGATCAGCAACTTCCTCCAGGTAGGCCTTCTCGTCGTTGTTGGAGATCAGGCCCACCACCACTGTGTCATCCGCAAACTTAATGATGGTGTTGGAGCTGAACCTGGCCACACAGTCATGTGTGTACAGGGAGTACAGTAGGGGGCTGAGGACGCAACCCTGGGGGGATCCTGTGTTCAGGGTGAGGGGGTTGGAGGTGTGTCTACCCACCCTGACCACCTGGGGCCTGGCGGTCAGGAAGTCCAGGATCCAGGCACACAGGGGGGTGTTCAGTCCCAGCTCCATCAACTTGCCAGCCAGTCTGGTGGGGACTATGGTATTGAAAGCTGAACTATAGTCAATGAACAGCAGTCTCACATAGCCCCCCTTCCGGCTGTCCAGATAAGAGAGTGTGGTGTGCAGTACCTGGGAGACAGCATCATCCGTGGATCTGTTGGGACGATAAGCAAACTGCAGCGGGTCCATGGAGCAAGGGAGGAAGGCGCAGATGTAGTCCTTTATCAGCCTCTCGAAGCATTTCATGACCACCGAGGTGAGGGCCACCGGTCGGTAGTCATTCAAGCATGCTGGAGAAGCATTCTTGGGCACAGGGACAATAGTGGATCTCTTGAAGCAGGCGGGGACCACAGACTCAGCCAGGGAGATGTTGAATATAGTGGTGAACACTGGAGCTAGCTGATTAGCACAGGTCTTCAGTACTCGCCCAGATATGCCATCCGGACCAGCAGCTTTCCTGGTGTTCACCCTCGTCAGAGCCCTCCTCACACTGTGCTCGGTCACAGAGAGTGTGTGTTCATCCCCAGCGGTAGAACTCACTCCGGCTGCGCTAACGGTGATGTTGTTAGCCGGCGAGCTAGCGCTGTTGTTGCTAGCCTCAAACCGTGCATAGAATGAGTTCAGGTCCTCCGCTAGGGATGCGTCGGCACTCACAATTGCGGGGGGTCTGCCCTGGTAGTCCGTTATAGTCCGTAGCCCCTGCCATAGTCGTCTGGTGTCGCGCTGCTCCATCTGCGACTCCACTCTGTCCTTATACCTCCTCTTGGCCTCCTTCACCGCCCTTCTCAGTCCATAGGACGCTGCCTTGTGCTCGTCCATGTTGCCGGATACAAGACCGGAGTTATAGGCAGCAGTGCGGGCGTTCAAAGCGTCGCGGATGGATTTATCAACCCACGGTTTTTGGTTAGGAAAGGACCTAACTTTCACCGTGGGGATGATGGTGTCCACTAGCGTTGCTATGAAGCTCGTTACTACTTCCGTAAACTCGCTGACGTCCCTGGAACTGGATTGGAACATGTCCCAGTCGACGTCACGCAGAGCGTCCTGTAACTCAGCCTCTGATTGGTCAGACCACCGCTTTACATCCCTCGTCACTACCGCTTCCCGTGCTATCCTTTGTTTATACTCCGGTAGCAGGAAAATGGCGGCATGGTCTGATTTGCCGAACGGAGGGAGAGAGACAGCCTTGTAGCCTCTCTTGAATGGCGTATAGCAGTGGTCCAACGTTCTTTCCCCTCTGGTAGCACACGTAATGTGCTGATGAAAGTTCGGCATGACTTTTTTTAGGTTCGCCCTATTAAAGTCCCCAGCCACCACCATAGCCGCGTCGGGATGCTTGTTCTGATGCCGACATAACACATCATGTAGGTCCGATAGTGCTACGTCGGTGTCCGCTTGTGGTGGTATGTAGACGGCTGTGGTGATGACCGGGCTGAACTCCCGGGGAAGGTAGAATGGACGGCATGAGATAGTCAGATGTTCCAGGTTCGACGAGCAGGAACGAGAAAGAGTCTTAATGTCCTTGGGGTTGCACCACTTGTTGTTGGTCATGAAGCAAACCCCTCCACCCTTAGATTTGCCAGACTCTTCCGTTCTATCCGCACGGAAAACAGAGAAGGACTCGGTTGGGCATATGACTCGATCCGGCACCAGCGGGGTCAGCCATGTTTCCGTCAGACAAAAGACGTTACAATCCCTCATGTCCCGTTGGAATCTTATCCTCGCCCTAACATCATCCAACTTATTATCCAGAGACTGGACGTTAGCAAGAAGGATGCTGGGCAGAGGTGGACGGTGGGCTTGAACTCTCAGTCTGTTCCGAATTCCGCTCCGTTTTCCCCGATGTTTCCTCCTTCGTCTCCCCGTAGATGCGTCTCCACTGTTGTTGTTGTGGCTCGCTCGTACTATCTCTGCCGGCCACGCTGGGTCGATGGGAAAAGTGGACAAAAACCTTTGTTTTGCGCAAAAGTTTATGTCCAAAAGTGTGCTGCGTTCGTAGGATGTTAGTGCCGATGTGTTTGAGCAAAAAAAGATATTAAAAACAAACACAAAAACTAAAAAAACGCACAATCTCCGCGGAGCTACCACGACGGCGTCTAGACACGGCCGCGCCATCTTCATTTTGTATACTATAATAAAGAAAAAGCATTATACAAACGGGAATAACTGATTATATGCAAAATGTATGACTTGATTTAACTTCATTCATCCCACAATGGTGATTGTCTCTGTTCCCTTTTTCATTAGGACGCCCAAACATTCCGCCCACAGCGGAAAAATCTGCTCCAGGCCCGCCAGCCGTCTGTCCGCCAGCCGTCTGTCCGCCAGCCGTGCGCGTGCGGCATTCGTTAAAGGGGGGGTATTGTACTAATTTTGGGCTATTTAAACTGTTCCTGGGGGTCTTTACAAGATGTTTGTGAAGTCTATATCAAAAAAAATCCTAAAATCAGCTTCTGTGGTGTGTTTCAGTCTCTCATTTTCTCCATTGTAAAGAACAGGCTGTTTTGAGGGCGTGGAGGTTGTATGTAATGAGCACTGCTCTGATTGGCCGCCTCACTCACGGCGTGAGGCGGCCAATCAGAGCAGTGCTCATTACATACAACCTCCACGCGATCGCCTGGCGGAGACGGAGAGCAGAGCGCTCATGCTAACCATGGCGGCCGCTCCAGAACCAACACTGAGACCGGACATGTTTGAGCCGGAGTCTGACCCAGAATGGGAAGAGGCAGCTGAGCGGTTCCACTTAGTTTCTCAATGATAACAATTCTGTGTAATATTGTACTTTCGTGCCTTGTGTTTGTGTATGTGGATGTGTGAGTGACACTCTCTGCTGTAGCCGGTCTGTTTATGGCTCATGTCCATAAGCTTATTGAATACAACTTGCAGACAAGCTAGGATTGATAATTTTGTTGAGCCAGTTAACCAATATATTATTGGATGCAATCTATTTGCATCCAAACAGCGCAGCCAAACAACCAAACACGATTGTACTAATGGTGGCTAAAGTTTACCGAGCCTGACACGTTCGACAGACTTATAAAACAGACACTGGTCCCAACAAATAACTTTAAGATGAGTCCTGACTCCAACCAATAACTTTACTTTTACTTTACTTTACTTTACTTTTAATGACTCCAGCTTTAGTTTTCTCTCTTCTTCCATGCCCAACAAGCCCGTGGCTAGCCCCGCTAGCTCGTTAGCTAACCAGCAGTGAATATACTAACCAGACTAATTTGGTAAATTAAATCAAAACATGGTGACACTTACAGATTCCAATTTTGCAGATGGGTCACGTACCTTATGAATTGCTCCATCTTAAGCTTCAATTTAGATGCTAATCCTGCCGTTGCTCAAGCAGTCTGAGGACTGATCATCACACACAGAAAAAACTGTTGCCGTTGCCGTTAAAAATAAAATGAATCCACTCTGTCCTGCATTTTCGCGTGTTGGGAGACTGTGCAGGGATCTATGTTGCTGCCTGCATCCTACAACATAATAACTGGAGAGTTGATATATCTCCTGATATGTTGTTTTAGCTTCAGTCGTTGCAAAGTAATGGTGCATTCCAGTGTACTCGGAAAAAACGGCGTCCGAATGTGATATGCGCCGATTCTCTTCACTAATGGCGCTGTAGTAGTTGATGTTGAGTTTAGATGCTTGTAACATTCTGAGACTTACCATACAAACATGAGTTTGCTGCGGGCGATTATGTTTTCCCGAGCAGATGCACTGGAACACATTTAGATTGGGAGTTAGGAATACCGACTCGGAATTATCGAATTATTTCCAAGTGCAATGGAATGCACCATAAGCAACGGCTTGCGGCGCTGCCATGAGCTGCATTTTGCGACGACGTAAATGGGATTGGTTGTTCACCTGGGCGTGGGCATGCTCTGAGAGGGGCTGGATTTGCACCTTATGACGTCCAAAGGAACCACTTTCTGAAACGGGCTGTTTTTCTCCTATCTTTGGCACCGTTTTGGGAAAAAGGAAAATACAGAAAAACGGGTTGACTTCCAGATTTCAAATTTTCTCAGCTGCTTAGGGAAGTAATTTCCTGTGGAACATGTATAAGCGCCAGGAATAAACCGTTTTCCATAATATGGGACCTTTAACATCGGAGCGGAAGCGTATAGGTGGGTCTGGTGGGTACGGGGCGTTAAGTTTGGAATGTTGCCCTCTCAAAGATGGCAGCGCTCTTGACATGGCCGCATTGGGCTCTTGCTAGCCCAATGCGGCATCTAGTGTTTCTATATCTATGGCAACAACCTTAGCAGTAGGGCAGCAATCGGCGCTTTAGTTAACTTGAAAGTTGTTTTGGTTTTTGGTTTTTTCCCCCTTTATATAATTATAAACATGTCATTGACAATTGTACGAAGTCCCAGTTGAAGTGGTATTACAAGTTAAAGCTTTGGTGCTGTTATTTTTGAGTTATTTTACCCAAGCATGTGCAAACTTGTGTCTCTTTTTTCCCCTCAGCTGTTATCTGCAGTACCAGGAACGTTAGCTACCTGGAACTCCTGGAATTGACAGCAGCCAGAAGTCCTCGACCTCAAGCATTATGCTGAAGTAAGATTTGTTGCATAGGTTGCAATATGACAAGTGTTCTAAAAGCTTTCACATGTCCTACATGTGGCATTGCTATGAAAACAGTGAAAGGGTATGTAAATCATCAAGAATTACACAAAAATGAAGCACATAGTCAATATGCCTGTTGTATAGTTGGGTGCAAATTAAGGTTTACAAAATATAATTATTTTAAAAGTCATATTTATCGCCACCATAGACAGTCATCCATGTCACAATGTGAAACAGTACAGGGTCCACTGATTTGTGAAAATCGTCATTGCCAGAAACAATGCGTTGATCTGAAAGATCTTTTAGATCATTTGAAGTCTCATGTTTCAAAGAAAGAAAGAAGTGCAGTGCCCATTCAAAGGTTGTGGCAAAGCCTTTTCATTAAGGTCCTCTTTTACTGTGCACATTTCTAGAAAACATAAATGCGACATCTGTGCAAGTCTCGGCTATGCATTTTGTTCATTCTGTGCCTACCCAGTCTTCTTATGTTGCTCAAAGTCAGTCAGATGTAAGCATTGTACATGACGAGCCTGAGGATACCCTGGACCCAGCTGATATGAAAGGGTTATATATGAGAAATTTGTATGTTTTACATGAAGTTGCAGGCCAAGTACCTTGTACCTTCCTCCACTATTCAGATGATTGTGGAAGAAGTAGACAGTCTCAATGGTGTGTGTCACCAGTACACAAGAAATCAAATTAAAGGTGCCCTGCAAGCTAATACCAACTTGACAGAGTCAGAAATCAAAGATGTTTTGACAAGTTTAAATGACACTAGTTTGCATGCATTCTGTAGCCCTGCACTCTCTACTGAGTATTTGAGAAGGCAATATTTTCAGACAAACTTCTCTTATGTGCATCCTCAAGCTATAAGTTTAGGCACTGATGAAAATTGAAAGGAGCGATTTGCTCAGTATATCCCCATAAAAGAGACTTTGGAGGCTTGATTGTGTGGCAAGAATGTACCAAGTCTGTAGATGACACTTCTGCACATGTTCTAAATGATGTGAGAGATGGCTCTGTATACAAGTGTAATGGACTGTTTATGGAGTCAGGTATAAGTCTAAAGATCATACTGTATCAAGATGCCTTTGAGATTGTTAATCCTCTTGGGTCAGCAAAAAAGAAACACAGGATACTTGGGGTTTACTTTACACTGGCCAACTTTGACCCGTTTTATCGTTCCAGTGTTGAAAATGTACAGCTTTTGTGTAGAGAGGTAGATTTTAAATATTTTGGCCACGACAAAGTGTTCTCCACAATGCTGTCAGATATCAAGGAACTGGAGACAAATGGGCTTGTGATATCTGGGCATGTTGTTAAGGCAACAGTTTTTGCATTGCTGGAGATAATTTGGGGTCTCACAATATCGGAGGTTTCACAGAGAATTTCAGTACCTCCACTTACTTCTGTAGATATTGCCTTGTAACTAGAAGGGAGCTCCATGATTTTCAAAAAGGTGCCCAACCCCGAACAGTGCAAAACTACAATGAGGCAGTAGAAGAGCTACAAAGTGGTACCCTGACAGAAAGCAGAGGTTTGAAATTTGATTCAGTTTTCAATTCCCTCACCTACTATCATGTCTGTCAGCCTGGCCTCCCACCTTGTATTGGTCATGATGTGTTTGAAGGAATTGTGGCATATGACTTGGCCATTTACATCAAGTACTTCGCAAAGGTAAAGAAATTCTTCACCTACAGTCAGCTAAACCGGAGAATCAGGCAGTTTAGCTATCAGGGATCTGATGCCACTTCTACTCCCTCAGAGGTTGTTGAAAAGGGAGTTAAAATAGGTGGCCAGGCAGCAGAAAACTGGTCTCTCCTGAGGCTCCTTCCTGTTATAATAGGTGAAAAGATCACAGACACAGATGATCTGGTATGGCAGCTGACAGTCCAACTGAAAGAACTTGTGGAATTAATATGTGCCCCTAGAATATCTCTCGCAAGTTGCTTTGCTCAATGTTCTCATTGTGGAGTATCTAGAGACAAGAAAAGAGATGTTTCCTGATCAGAAACTCAAACCAAAGCACCATTACATTGTCCACTATCCTGCTTTGATACTCAAGTTTGGCCCACTCATAAGATTGTGGACAATGAGATTCGAAAGCAAGCATTCCTATTTCAAAAGATGTGTGCGAAGAACACAACATTTCAAAAAATGTGTGCCAGACACTTGCAAATAACCACCAACTTCTGCAAACATATCTAAACTCAAGTTCCCTCCTTGCTCCTACTTTGCAAGTGAAGGAATCCACCCCTTTCCACGCAGAGTTATACAGTGATGCAGTACGCAGTGCAGTAGAAGCAAGCTTGCCCGGGGAATGTGATCTTGTAGTGTCTACTGAGATACAGTGGAAAGGCACTCTTTACCGAAAGAGCTTCTTTCTGTGCATAGGTCCTGGCATGCCAACAGAGTTTGCACCAATAGAACTTATGTTAATAATGGACAATAAGAATGTGTACTTCCTTGTAACACCTCATGGTTCATCATATTTACCAGAATTGGGACTATATGAGATTCACGCAGCAAGTGGGGGCATGAGGTGCATAAATGGAGAGCTATTGTTGGATTACTATCCATTGCCTGCTTATGCTCCTTGTGGAACTAGAGTAATTTCTCTCGAACATAGCATAGTAGATACTGAGTAGGGGACAGTGAATGACAGTGACTGTTTTATGGTGAGGTGTGACTGTATGAGCATCAGGTAATATAAGGATGATTACTCTATACAGACTATGTAAGACTTGAGTATGTTGAACATGGCACAAGAGGTCCTTAAATGCTTGAAATCAGGGTTTAACAATCTGAGGTCTGTAATAGGTCAACCACTCCCTAATGTTTTGGAATAAATGGAGAGCTATTGTTGGAGTACTATCTTTGGAATACTGTTGGAGTACTATTGTGAAAACACAAATGGAGAACTATTATTGGATTACTACGAATTACTATTACTATTGGATTACGTGCAGTGTGCACTTTTTACCTAACCCCATTGGTGCCAGGTATCCAGGTCATCATCATCATCATCATCTTCATCCGCTTATCCGGGGTCGGGTCGCGGAGGCAACAGTTCCAACAGAGAGCCCCAGACTTCCCTTTCCCTGGCCACATCCGCCAGCTCTGCCCTGGGGATCCCAAGACGTTCCAAGGCCAATGCGTAGATGTAATCACGCCACCTGGTCCTTGGTCTGCCCCGGGGCCTCCTCCCCGTTGGACATGCCTGGAACACCTCTCTAGGGAGGCGCCCAGCAGGCATCCTGACCAGATGCCCGAACCACCTCAACTGACTCCTTTCGACGCAAAGGAGCAGCGGCTCTACTCTGAGTCTCTCCCGGATGACTGAACTTCTCACCTTATCTCTAAGGGAGACGCCAGCCACCCTCCTGAGGAAACTCATTTCAGCCGCTTGTATCCTGGATCTCGTTCTTTCGGTCATGACCCATCCCTCATGACCATAGGTTAGGGTCGGGACAAAGATTGACCGGTAGATCGAGAGCTTCGCCTTCTGGCTCAGCTCTCTCTTCGTCACGACAGTGCGGTAGAGTGACCTCAAAACCGCTCCTGCCGCTCCGATTCTCCGGCCAATCTCCCGCTCTATAGTCCCCTCACTCGTGAACAAGACCCCCAGATACTTAAACTCCTTCACTTGGGGTAAGGACTCATTCCCTACCCGGAGTGGGCAGTCCACCGGTTTCCTGCTAAGAACCATGGCCTCAGACTTGGAGGTGCTGATCCTCATCCCAGCCACTTCGCACTCAGCTGCGAACCTATCCAGTGAGTGCTGGAGGTCACAGACCGATGGTGCCATCAGGACCACATCATCTGCAAAAAGCAGTGATGTGATCCCCAGCCCACCGTACTGCAACCCTCTCCCCACATGGCTACGCCTCGATATCCTGTCCATGAAGATCACAAACAGGATTGGTGATAAGGCGCAGCCCTGACGGAGGCCAACCCCAACCGGAAAAGAGTCCGACTTACTACCGAGAACCCGAATATAGCTCTCACTTTGGGTGTACATAGGTATCCAGGTATCCCTGCTCAACCAATCAAAAGTTTGTGTGATGTGGCATTGGCCCCTCGGCAACATATGGTTACCCAGAAACCCCTGCTCTGCGGAGCTCCGCAAAGATGCAGATGCATACCCTAGCATAAATCAGGCTTTAGGTGTTGAAAGTTAATAATGAGGTGGTTGCCTTGGAAGCTAATACATGAAGAATAGATTATTAAAATTTCCTGTTGGGCTGGATTGGGCTCTGGAGAATGTTCGGACTAACACTAGAGTATGATGTTTGTCCTTATTTTTTCTTTCTTCTTTGAGTCATGGATGAAGTAGACTTCATTGGCTCTGTGCTGCCAAACTCAAGTGCAAATGAACTGGTGTTGGAGGCTCTCCAGACATTGGGCGTGGAAACCCTGGAAGACCTGAAATATGTCCAGGAGGCAGATCTTGTCAATGTCCTGAGGCCAATCGAAGCTAGAAAACTGATTGCACGTGTTAAAGCTCTATGTAAGTATACTTATTTGTGAGTTGTAAAAACGTTGTCTCCCGTAAGTGTGGAAAATAAAAACACTATATCCTCACTGAATTGTAATATTTTGGTTTTGCAAGATAAGGATTGAAAAAGCTTTGTTATGACAAAACATGATAGCAGGCCTAATTCCTATTTTGTGTCTTGTATCCAGCTGAAAACAATGCTGGTGAGATTCCTGACCCGCCTCCCAGAGCTGAGCCACAAAGCCCTATAGCCACACCCAGAGGAATGATGAGCCCTATAGCCACACCCAGAGGAATGATGAGCCCTATAGCCACACCCAGAGGAATGATGAGAAGTGTAATGCCATGCAGAGACTATTCATCCCCAAGTATGTGTGAGAAAATCTCTTGGATGAATTTATAAAAACAGCATATTTTCTAATTATTACTTGTTTGTTATTTTGTTTTTTCCCCCCCAAAACCCCACTTTTGATGTGGATGTATGAATACTAAAATTGAAAAGGCTTTATCATTTAAATTTGAAAATAAGCCTGGTAGAGTAGATCAGTGTTGCACATACAATAATAATAAATGTTTTGCTATTTTTTGTTACACCACTCATCCACTCCAACAAACTTATTTTTAGTTTTAAATGTATGTTCTAACCGTTTTTGAAAGCCATATTAGCAAGTGTGACTCCACAGCAGTGCTAGTTCAACATGGGACCCCATCTGATAAATATCAACTGTGGGGTGCCACTTAGGGATTAATGTCATGTCTTGTGGTCAGAGGTCAGGTTCTTTTTTGTGTACTACTAACCCACGTCACTAAGAAAGTAGACTGCTTCCCCAAATCTTGGTAGCTGGTAGATCCTTGCTTTTACTTTGAACTCCTCTGAAATATTTTCATTCTACCCCCATAAGGCAGGTGTATGCATCAAACCAGTCACGATAAACCATTTAATTGAGCTCTGTGACCAGGTTTAATAGGGTTTTTGAAAACAATAGAGGTTTATGAGTTGCATGATAAGAGCTACATCTGGTATAGCTGATGCTTATACAGAGTAAAAAAAACAAAAAGCCAATCTCTATCAACAATGTTCTGTGTGTTGTAGAAATAATATGTTTTAATTATGTTTAGGGCCAATAGTGAATGCAAAAATGTATTGTAAATACTAGTATTTGTAAATACTTTTGTGTGCCCTCTCCAGATGAATACTATGCAGAAAATTCCAACTCTCCACTTCTACCTCAAGCTCAAGTGCACCCTCAACTCCTCGTACACACACTCCAGTGGACAACAACTGGCACTTCAATTTTGAGATCCCCTGGAGTAAAATGCCATCAGAGATTACTACAAAGCTCGAAAACAGAGAGCGGCCAACAGGACGTGAAAGACGTGAATTGATTCGCCTGATGGTAGGGGAGATCCTAACTGTCTGCCCTACACCAGGGAAGAAACATATTAGTGAAATTGCCAGGAACATTGTTTCAACTTATCCTCTGTCATTCAGAGATGTTATTGAAGAGCAAGTTATAGGTAGCGGTTATGACTCTCTTACCAAGCAGCTGCAGGGCAGAGTTGACAACCTGAAGAGGGGGAAAACCTCCCTTTACCTAAAAAGACAGGCATCCAGCGCAAGTGAGGGAGAAGAGCTATCTTCCAAGACGATGAGACTGGATACCTATGGCTGTACAAATTGGCAACCAAAGCGTCTGCCACCAGGTGAAACCGTGGAGACTCAGAAATGTACACAAGAAGAATTAAAGAACATGCACAAAAACAGAAGCAAGGACACCAAAAGTATTGCCAAGAAAATGGTGGCAACTTTCTACACTCAGAGAAGCAACATAATAAGTGGAATGGAAACCTCTGTTCTGGTAAGAGAGTGGCCATATCTGGTTGAGATGTGCGGCATGATGGCTCACTTCAAAGAACTCACAGGTATGGATGTTGACAGAGAAGCTGTGTCAAGTAAATGTGGAAGAGTCGTTTCATACCTCATGTCCCGTGAGAAGAGGAGCAAAATTGAGGACATCCTGGCAGGCATGGAAATCGCCAAAGCGAAGCATCTGGATGCTGATATTCCTGGATGTGTGATGCTGCTTTTGAACCATTTCAATGAAGACCAGGGCAAGGTGTTCCTGACGGTTGATGAAACGTGTCTGCCATCTGAAGTTGATCAACTTCCAAGCACACCATGCATCATTGTGTGTGGTATGATTTTTTTTAAATTTGTATTATTATTATTTTTTCCCCATTTAAGGAAATGGCTTTTTCTTCAGCCATGAACAGGTTGATACTGGCGTATTTGAGTGTTTCACCACTCCTTAAATACAATTGATTGCTTAATTGGCCATGTGACCACCAGTAAAAATAATTAAATAAACAATCTGCACCAAATATTTTAGCATTTCATAATTTCAACAGTATTAAGTATAATTTTCAAAAGTCCATTAAGTATATGTTTAACATATTGAGTGGAAAAATAAGTTGAGGTAAAACCTAGGATATGAATGTTTTCTTGTTATAGCACAACAAGAAAACATTCATATCCTAGCCAAATAATGGCAAAATAGTTTTACAGTAGTTCCTCATTGTGGTCTTTTGACAGTCATTATCTTAGACTATTCTTTTAACTTTAAATGGTTGTGACTTTGTCCTCTGTTGTGTACCGTAGGCAGCTCTCCCCTGACAGCTGGACACTTCATGATTGCAGTGGACCAGACCATCGTGAATGGCAGTGTTCCAAATTTTGGCGATGCTCATGTAATGATGTTTGCAACATACTACTGCCTCAACATCAGTTATCCAGCAGAACTGGGAGCAACTCTGGAATTCTTGCAGAGGTAAGACTTGAAGTTTAATTATTCTAAGTCATTCTACCTTAAACCAAAGAGTGGAAGTTTGGACACATTACTGACACACGATAAGTGCTTCCGACGATTATGAAAACAAGATAATTGAGATAAAACGATTACTGTGGCGCATTCTGTTACGCATAATGCTCTCGTTTTGTCTTGGGTTGTAAATCCAGCGCACCCCTTTCCTTTGCACCGGTGCACTTTCGCTGCTCCCTAAAAGCCCAAACTCACTCTCAGCCAGGCTTTGGCATGTTTACTTCACCTCGATGAAAATAACGGAAAGAGAGCCTTTGGTCGGCAAGAAACTAAAACCAATTCAGTTATTTGGAAACACTTTGGTTTCAAGCAGTCCGTCGAGGTACAACAAATACTATGCAAGATTTGCCGTGTTGGGGAGTAGCGACGCTACCAGTTTAGTTACAATTTTCAGTAACGTTACCGTAGATCCGCTACTTTTAAAACAATGCAGCTTTCCCTGTAGCGAGCTACTTTTACCACCAAGTAGCGGTGTAGCACAGGAAGACACAACTACTTTTTTGCACCGAAATTTGTCTGAAGGCAACGCTTTGTTGCTTTCTGCAGCCTTCCTGGTCAATGCTTTCCAACCGTGGTTAAGATAGACCAGGGAGTAGTTATGGGATTAAAACAGTCTCATTAGTATTCACAAACAAATGTCAAGTTACGTAACTCGTAAAACACAATGCACAAATAAATGCAGTGATTTGTATCTGGAAATCTGTATCTGTGCCTCTAATTTACCTCTCGTATATCATCATTTGTACATCATTTGCATTTTTAAATGGAAATATATTTGTGAATCTCAACCTATTGTGAATTTTGTGAGTCGCACGGTAGAACAGTCTCAAAAGGATCCACACGAATAGGTTGAGATTCACAAATACATTTAGGGTTCAAACCCCGAAGGGGTAGACCCCTATTGAGTTTGTGCCGATTTATTAATGTGCTTGCTTCAGCAAGCAACACTTATGTTCTCGTACTTACTTATTTATTATTAATAATATTCTTCTTCTTCTGCCCCAAACTTCACCGCTCAACTACTTCCACACCATTTAAACTATCAATGCCATTCAAGCTTCAGCATAATCTGGAATCACGATCGGTAATTCAAATTTTTGATTACACTTGTACTTTTTCTGCAATTTTATTTGAAATATTTTGGCCCCATAGTAATGCATTATAAAAAGATAAGTTTCACTTTCGCTTTGACAATGACTCTGTCTCTACAAGCCACTAGATGGAGTCAGAGGCTGTCAAATGTGACCCTGGCTGTCTTTCACAATGTCCAGAGACTCAGTTTGTGAATACAGTAGCCCTGAAAGCTCAACGCGCTGCAACTTAAGAAAACACATGCAAGTAACAAAACACAAGCAAATTAAGAAAACGTCTTCATCAATTTGACAACACACAACAAATTACAGACAACACAACACATTAAGACAACACAACACTTTACAGAAACGAGCTGCAATTACGCCAAACGACAACGGAAGTAACATCACTAGCAGATATCTGCAATAATATCTGAATCATGCGATCACAATGTTAAAATAAGCCAAAAACACTTACATTTTACCTCATTTTCCAACACTGACTGTCCAGATGTGTTCATCACTTTTAAGTGTCCTATGGAAACACTTCTGTTGTCGTTTGGCGTAATTGCAGCGTGTTTCTGTAATGTGTTGTCTGTAATTTGTTGTGTGTGTTGTCAAATTGATGAAGATGTTTTCTTAATTTGCTTGTGTTTTGTCTACTTGCATGTGTTTTTTTTTAAGTTGCAGTGCGTTGAGCTCTCAGGGCCACCGTAGATGAATGAATAGAAAACACAAAGCTGGACATGAAATATGTCTACATTATGATTTGATGGAGAAAGTTTCCATACAAATAATCATTACAAATATGTTTAATACTATGATTTCAATTACATTTTTCAATACTATTACTACTACTAGAGCTGTAAATGCTACTACTATTTCTGCTAATACTACTACTACTACTTTTGCTAGTACTACTGCTGTTACTACTCCTGCTACTACATCTACTACTACTTCTACCATTATTACTTCTGCTAATACTTCAACTACTATTCCTACTGCAGCTGTTACTAACAGCCAGGGTCAAATTTGACACTCTGTCTCTCTCTAGTGGCTGTCAAATGATGACCCCGGCTGCCTTTCACAAAACGTGATTTTGGAAAGGCCACGCCCCTCACACAGTGACTCCGATTGACTTGAAATTTGACACACAAGTCCAGCTCAATGTGCTCTACAAAAAATCCTCAAGAACCACTAGAGTCGGCCTGACTAGGTTTTCCGCCATTTTGAATTTTTTGAAAAACATATCTTTGACATCTCCTAAACCATAGGTCCGATCACCAAACTTTTAAAATTAAACTGTTGAAACATGTCCCCAAAATGTTTTCGACATTGACCTATTGAGGGTGACGGCGTTGCCGAACAAGGGCGTGGACCTGGCGCAAATTTTGCGATAAATCAATGAGTTTGTCCAATCATCACAAAACTTGGTAGATATTTACGTTGAACTAAGTTTGTAAAATTGTCTTAAAACTGGCCAATAGGAGGTCCTTTCCATATGGGCTTACAGTATAGTATTTTTCTGGGCCTAACTCTAACCGCAAAAGGGTTTGAACCTGCATATTGCCGCTTGCGGCTATATTTCTCTTAAAAAATGCTGACGTAGAAATGATGATATATGAGTGGTAATTTAGAGGCACAGATACAGATTTACAGATACAAATCACTGTGCATTTATTTGTGCATTGTGTTTTACGAGTTGCGTAACTTGACATTTGTTTGTGAATACTAATGAGACTGTTTTAATCCCATAAGTAATAGACAAAGTTACGATTTTATTCATGCATAAACAAGACTGGAGATAACTTCTTCGTGGCCGCTCTGTTCATTGCAGTGAACAAACACACTGACCTGCTGTGTTGCTGCCCAGTGTGATAGTGATGCCTAGTGACTACTTTATAAATGACAAAACCCCATCCAGTACATATTTTTCAAACCAATGCTTGTAATGTACAGATATGATCATAACAGTTGATGAAAAGTCAATTTAAGATCAGTATTGCCCTTTGACTTCAAGCTGTATTTCATGTGAATTCAATTAATGGCTGGGTCATCCACAGAATTTGTGATTATCAAAATGATTGTTTGTAGCACTACATTCAAGTGTACTTCTGTCTTAACAGGTGCCTGTTCAAGATAAATCCGGACAAGGGGACCAAAGTGGAAAAGAAAGAATCTAAAAAAAACGGCAGTCCATCAATCCCAAGGTTCTTTCATTGATCACAAACATTGCAGATTTTGAATGGAGAGAGTAGAAGGCCACACACACACACACACACACACACACGCACGCGCACACGCACACTCTTTTACAAACGATACAGCCAGCCAGGGTATTCAAAGTCCTTTATCCTCATTCTTCTTCAGGGAGCACGTGAGTGACTTTTTATGTTTGTGTGTGCTGGACACACTGGTTTTTGAAATAACATTTCATTTTTATACTTGAATGGACACAAGTATAACCAAGTGTGTTCCACTAGCCATTTCCAGTTGAATTTGTTAATTTGGATATTAGTTTGTATGCTAATATGTAATGCTTAAATGTTCAAATGTTCCATTGCAGGTTCATTCTGCATTATTATTATTATTATAATAAATACATTTTATTTGTTTTTTATTTATTTTTTGTTATGCATATTATTTGTGTGTGTGTGTGTGTGTGTGTGATTATTTGTATCTTGGATGGTTTGATATTATGTTTTCATTCACATTAAGTTATGGCAAAAAGGCCATAGTATTTTTGCAGGCGTGGAAAACAAAAGCTGTTGTTCCCACAGCAAAAACATTTTAGAGATTGGTTTGTCAGGTTTAAAAAACGGTGAACTAGTGAAAAAAGCAATCGGCACTTTTGATTTGAGCATTTTAAAGCCATTGCTAATGACTTCTTGTAATATGCGATAAACAACAAAATAATTTTTATGTTGTGGTGCGAATAATAATTTTTTTTGAAAAATAATCTATGAGTGGTTGTGTAATTTTTAATTTGTATTGTGAAATATTTTCAAAATGCTGCTACAGGCATTACGTTTTTAATCTATAGAATAACTTTTATGCAAGAATTTCACTATTTCACAGTGATTTTAAAGTATTATGCAGACAAATCTTATCCTAATTCTCTATTTTTGCAGTTTATATTTTTTAAATGAGAATGACACAATGTAAAAGTACAGTTAACCTAAATTTAGAGAAAGAAAATGCATTTATTTTGACAGTTAATGTATTAGAATAAAAGACATTTTAAAAAAGACAGATTTCTTTTCGCAAAACTGACAGTTAATTTAAACTTGGGCTTTTGCCAAGTAAAATTACATGTTTTTTTTGTGTTTTATATGTAAATGGTCTTAGATTTACAGTACTTTTTGTAATAACAATAGTAATTATCTGTACTTAAGCTTTGCTTTATCATTTTTTATACATAATTATTCTGTTTTTAGAGGTGTATGACTCTGTTATAACAATTAATATATGTTAAAAGTGAACGATTTCATGGAATTTTAGGGAGATTTCCTGTAAAATTACAGTAATAGATGCTATTTATGATAATGATAATTACTGTTTTTTTTTTACAATTTATCTGTTTTTAATAATACAATAATAATCTGTTTTTTAACACATTTTCTGGCGCCCCTGCTGCCAGAAAATTACCGTTTTTTTTTTTACAGTGTAGTAATAGTAATAGTAGTAATAGTACCATTACAAATCAGATTCTATTTCTTTTGCAGCATCACCGCTTCTATGAATTTTGAAATTATTATTATTATTGTTGTTATTATTATTATTGTTGTTGTTATTATGGTTATTGTTGTTGTTATTAGTATTGTTGTTGTTGTTATTGTTATTATTGTTATTGCTATTATTATTATTGTTGTTGTTGTTGTTGTTACCTTAGAGTCAGGGTCATGGTTGGTCAAATATTCTTCGTGCCAGGAAGACCTGAGGAGAAAACAAGTTTACTTTAACAATTATTTGAGTTGACCAGTGCAACCAGTCTTCTGCTGAGAGAGAAAAAAAAGAGTGTGTGTGTGTGTGTGTGAGAGAGAGAGAGAGAGACCTGTCTTCAGGGCCTGCTGGTCTCTCTGTCTGTCCGTCTGTCCGGCGTCCAGTGTCCTCCTGGAAAAACCAACATTGAAGAGACTAACTAGTCTAACCCAGTCATGTTTAGTAACTGGACTAATTGTTAGAACCAGTCCACTAGTCTAATGTAGTTGTGTATATATATGTAGTCTAACCTGGTGGTTCGGAGGCTCAGGCTGGCTGCTTTGGCGTGGGTGCTGCCACTGGGTGGCGCCGGTGGGAACGTGCCAGTAGTAGGTTCCTGTAGAGTCTTTGATGGTTCTCCAACCAGAAGGAAGGTCCGAGTCCAACAAGTTCTGGTCTGTCCAGATGTTATCTGGACAGAAACCAACTAGTCAGGATGATGTGGAATGAGGAAGAGTGACAGGAAGTACAAGAGGAATACGACAGGAAGTAAAGGAGGAAGAGTGACAGGAAGTACGAGAGGAATACGACAGGAAGTAAAGGAGGAAGAGTGACAGGAAGTACAGGAGGAAGACGACAGGAAGTACAGGAGGAATACGACAGGAAGTAAAGGAGGAAGAGTGACAGGAAGTACAGGAGGAAGACGACAGGAAGTAAAGGAGGAAGAGTGACAGGAAGTACAGGAGGAAGACGACAGGAAGTACAGGAGGAATACGACAGGAAGTAAAGGAGGAAGAGTGACAGGAAGTACAGGAGGAAGACGACAGGAAGTAAAGGAGGAAGAGTGACAGGAAGTACAGGAGGAAGACGACAGGAAGTACAGGAGGAATACGACAGGAAGTAAAGGAGGAAGAGTGACAGGAAGTACAGGAGGAAGACGACAGGAAGTAAAGGAGGAAGAGTGACAGGAAGTACGAGAGGAATACGACAGGAAGTAAAGGAGGAAGAGTGACAGGAAGTACGAGAGGAATACGACAGGAAGTAAAGGAGGAAGAGTGACAGGAAGTACAAGAGGTAGACGACAGGAAGTACAGGAGGAATACGACAGGAAGTAAAGGAGGAAGAGTGACAGGAAGTACAGGAGGAATACAACAGGAAGTAAAGGAGGAAGAGTGACAGGAAGTACAGGAGGAAGATGACAGGAAGTAAAGGAGGAAGAGTGACAGGAAGTACAGGAGGAAGATGACAGGAAGTAAGGGAGGAAGAGTGAGACACTAAGAGCAACATCTATACCAACAAAAACTCCAACAGGAGGAATATCAAATAAAAAAACATCAAATTAAATGTTGTGAATCCAAATTGTACATCTCTAGATGTATTGATTATTGATCGGACCAGTTGACTGATGAACTGTGTGGCAGACTGGGGGGCTGGTTCTCCCTGCATCCGTCTGTCTGTCTGTCTCCTCTCCTCTCTGTCCTGTCCTGTCCTGTCCTCTCCTCTCCTCTCTGTCCTTTCCTCTCCTCTCCTCTCCTCTCCTCTCCTCTCCTCTCCTCTCCTCTGTGTCCCTCTCCTTTCCTCTCCTTTCCTCTCCTCTCCTCTCCTCTCCTCTGTGTCCCTCTCCTTTCCTCTCCTCTCCTCTCCTCTCCTCTGTGTCCCTCTCCTCCCCTCTCCTCTCCTCTCTCTTCTCTCCTCTCCTCTCCTCTCCTCTCCTTTCCTCTCCTCTCCTCTCCTCTCCTCTGTGTCCCTCTCCTTTCCTCTCCTCTCCTCTCCTCTCCTTTCCTCTCCTCTCTCTCCTCTCCTCTCCTCTGTGTCCCTCTCCTTTCCTCTCCTCTCCTCTCCTCTCCTCTCCTCTGTGTCCCTCTCCTTTCCTCTCCTCTCCTCTCCTCTCCTCTCCTTTCCTCTCTCTCCTCTCCTCTGTGTCCCTCTCCTTTCCTCTCCTCTCCTCTCCTCTCCTCTCTCTCCTCTCCTCTGTGTCCCTCTCCTTTCCTCTCCTCTCCTCTCCTCTCCTCTGTGTCCCTCTCCTTTCCTCTCCTCTCCTCTCCTTTCCTCTCCTCTCCTTTCCTCTCCTCTCCTCTCTCTCCTCTCCTCTCCTCTCCTCTCCTCTCCTCTCCTCTCCTGTGTCCCTCTCCTCTCCTCTCCTCTGTGTCCCTCTCCTTTCCTCTCCTCTCTTCTCCTCTGTGTCCCTCTCCTCTCCTCTCCTCTGTGTCCCTCTCCTTTCCTCTCGTCTCCTCTCTCTTCTCTCCTCTCCTCTCCTCTCCTTTCCTCTCCTCTCCTCTCCTCTGTGTCCCTCTCCTTTCCTCTCCTCTCCTCTCCTCTCTCTTCTCTCCTCTCCTCTCCTTTCCTCTCCTCTCTCTCCTTTCCTCTCCTCTCCTCTCCTCTGTGTCCCTCTCCTTTCCTCTCCTCTCCTCTCCTCTCTCTCCTCTCCTCTCCTCTGTGTCCCTCTCCTTTCCTCTCCTCTCCTCTCCTCTCCTCTCTTTCCTCTCCTCTGTGTCCCTCTCCTCTCCTCTCCTGTGTCCCTCTCCTCTCCTCTCCTTTCCTCTCCTCTCCTCTCCTCTGTGTCCCTCTCCTTTCCTCTCCTCTCCTCTCCTCTCCTCTGTGTCCCTCTCCTTTCCTCTCCTCTCCTCTCCTCTCCTCTGTGTCCCTCTCCTCTCCTCTCCTGTGTCCCTCTCCTCTCCTCTCCTGTGTCTCTCTCCTCTCCTCTCCTCTGTGTCCCTCTCCTTTCCTCTCCTCTCCTCTCCTCTGTGTCCCTCTCCTCTCCTCTCCTGTGTCCCTCTCCTCTCCTTTCCTCTCCTCTCCTCTCTCTCCTCCTCTCCTCTCCTCTCCTCTCCTCTCTCTCCTCTCCTCTCCTCTGTGTCCCTCTCCTTTCCTCTCCTCTCCTCTCCTCTCCTCTGTGTCCCTCTCCTTTCCTCTCGTCTCCTCTCTCTTCTCTCCTCTCTGTCCTCTCCTCTCCTGTCCTCTCCTCTCCTCTCTCTTCTCTCCTCTCCTGTCCTCTCCTCTCTCCTCTCTCTTCTCTCCTCTCCTCTCCTCTCCTCTCCTCTCTCCTCTCTCTCCTCTCCTTTCCTCTCCTCTCCTCTCTCCTCCTCTCCTCTCCTCTGTGTCCCTCTCCTCTCCTCTCCTGTGTCCCTCTCCTCTCCTTTCCTCTCCTCTCCTCTCCTCTCCTCTCCTCTCCTCTCTCTCCTCTCCTCTCCTCTGTGTCCCTCTCCTTTCCTCTCCTCTCCTCTCCTCTCCTCTGTGTCCCTCTCCTTTCCTCTCCTCTCCTCTCCTCTCTCTCCTCTCCTCTCCTCTCCTCTCCTCTGTGTCCCTCTCCTCTCCTCTCCTGTGTCCCTCTCCTCTCCTTTCCTCTCCTCTCCTCTCTCTCCTCCTCTCCTCTCCTCTCCTCTGTGTCCCTCTCCTTTCCTCTCGTCTCCTCTCTCTTCTCTCCTCTCCTGTCCTCTCCTCTCTCCTCTCTCTCCTCTCCTCTCCTCTCCTCTCCTCTCCTCTCCTCTCCTCTCTCCTCTCTCTCCTCTCCTTTCCTCTCCTCTCCTCTCCTCTCCTCTGTGTCCCTCTCCTTTCCTCTCGTCTCCTCTCTCTTCTCTCCTCTCTGTCCTCTCCTCTCCTCTCTCTTCTCTCCTCTCCTGTCCTCTCCTCTCTCTTCTCTCTCTCCTCTCCTCTCCTCTCCTCTCCTCTCCTCTCTCCTCTCTCTCCTCTCCTTTCCTCTCCTCTCCTCCTCTCCTCTCCTCTGTGTCCCTCTCCTCTCCTCTCCTGTGTCCCTCTCCTCTCCTTTCCTCTCCTCTCCTCTCTCTCCTCCTCTCCTCTCCTCTCCTCTCCTCTCTCTCCTCTCCTCTCCTCTCCTCTCCTCTCCTCTCCTCTGTGTCCCTCTCCTTTCCTCTCCTCTCCTCTCCTCTCCTCTGTGTCCCTCTCCTTTCCTCTCCTCTCCTCTCCTCTCCTCTGTGTCCCTCTCCTCTCCTCTCCTGTGTCCCTCTCCTCTCCTTTCCTCTCCTCTCCTCTCTCCTCTCTCTTCTCTCCTCTCCTGTCCTCTCCTCTCTCCTGTCTCCTCTCCTCTCCTCTCCTCTGTGTCCCTCTCCTCTCCTCTCCTGTGTCCCTCTCCTCTCCTTTCCTCTCCTCTCCTCCCTCTCCTCTCCTCTCCTCTCCTCTCCTTTCCTCTCCTCTCCTCTCTCTCCTCTCCTCTCCTCTCCTCTCCTGTGTCCCTCTCCTCTCCTCTCCTCTCCTCTCCTCTCCTCTCCTCTCCTCTCCTCTCCTGTCCTGTCCTCTCTGTCCTCTCCTCTCCTGTCCTCTCCTCTCCTCTGTGTCCCTCTCCTCTCCTGTCCTCTCCTCTCTCTTCTCTCCTCTCCTCTCCTCTCCTCTCTCCTCTCTCTTCTCTCCTCTCTGTCCTCTCCTCTCTCTTCTCTCCTCTCCTGTCCTCTCCTCTCTCTTCTCTCTCTCCTCTCCTCTCCTCTCCTCTCCTCTCCTCTCCTCTCCTCTCCTCTCCTCTCCTCTCTCCTCTCTCTCCTCTCCTTTCCTCTCCTCTCCTCCTCTCCTCTCCTCTGTGTCCCTCTCCTCTCCTCTCCTGTGTCCCTCTCCTCTCCTGTCCTCTCCTCTCTCTTCTCTCCTCTCCTCTCCTCTCCTCTCTCCTCTCTCTTCTCTCCTCTCTGTCCTCTCCTCTCTCTTCTCTCCTCTCCTGTCCTCTCCTCTCTCTTCTCTCTCTCCTCTCCTCTCCTCTCCTCTCCTCTCCTCTCCTCTCCTCTCCTCTCCTCTCCTCTCTCCTCTCTCTCCTCTCCTTTCCTCTCCTCTCCTCCTCTCCTCTCCTCTGTGTCCCTCTCCTCTCCTCTCCTGTGTCCCTCTCCTCTCCTTTCCTCTCCTCTCCTCTCTCTCCTCCTCTCCTCTCCTCTCCTCTCTCTCCTCTCCTCTCCTCTCCTCTCCTCTGTGTCCCTCTCCTTTCCTCTCCTCTCCTCTCCTCTCCTCTGTGTCCCTCTCCTTTCCTCTCCTCTCCTCTCCTCTCCTCTGTGTCCCTCTCCTTTCCTTTCCTCTCCTCTCCTCTCCTCTCCTCTGTGTCCCTCTCCTCTCCTCTCCTGTGTCCCTCTCCTCTCCTTTCCTCTCCTCTCCTCTCTCCTCTCTCCTCTCTCTTCTCTCCTCTCCTGTCCTCTCCTCTCTCCTGTCTCCTCTCCTCTCCTCTCTCTCCTCTCCTCTCCTCTGTGTCCCTCTCCTCTCCTCTCCTGTGTCCCTCTCCTCTCCTTTCCTCTCCTCTCCTCCCTCTCCTCTCCTCTCCTCTCCTTTCCTCTCCTCTCCTCTCTCTCCTCTCCTCTCCTCTCCTCTCCTGTGTCCCTCTCCTCTCCTTTCCTCTCCTCTCCTCTCTCCTCTCTCTTCTCTCCTCTCCTGTCCTCTCCTCTCTCCTGTCTCCTCTCCTCTCCTCTCCTCTGTGTCCCTCTCCTCTCCTCTCCTGTGTCCCTCTCCTCTCCTTTCCTCTCCTCTCCTCCCTCTCCTCTCCTCTCCTCTCCTTTCCTCTCCTCTCCTCTCCTCTCCTCTCCTGTGTCCCTCTCCTCTCCTCTCCTCTCCTCTCCTCTCCTCTCCTCTCCTGTCCTGTCCTCTCTGTCCTCTCCTCTCCTGTCCTCTCCTCTCCTCTGTGTCCCTCTCCTCTCCTGTCCTCTCCTCTCTCTTCTCTCCTCTCCTCTCCTCTCCTCTCTCCTCTCTCTTCTCTCCTCTCTGTCCTCTCCTCTCCTCTCTCTTCTCTCCTCTCCTGTCCTCTCCTCTCTCTTCTCTCTCTCCTCTCCTCTCCTCTCCTCTCCTCTCCTCTCCTCTCCTCTCCTCTCTCCTCTCCTTTCCTCTCCTCTCCTCCTCTCCTCTCCTCTGTGTCCCTCTCCTCTCCTCTCCTGTGTCCCTCTCCTCTCCTTTCCTCTCCTCTCCTCTCTCTCCTCCTCTCCTCTCCTCTCCTCTCCTCTCCTCTCCTCTGTGTCCCTCTCCTTTCCTCTCCTCTCCTCTCCTCTCCTCTGTGTCCCTCTCCTTTCCTCTCCTCTCCTCTCCTCTCCTCTCCTCTGTGTCCCTCTCCTTTCCTTTCCTCTCCTCTCCTCTCCTCTCCTCTGTGTCCCTCTCCTCTCCTCTCCTGTGTCCCTCTCCTCTCCTTTCCTCTCCTCTCCTCTCTCCTCTCTCCTCTCTCTTCTCTCCTCTCCTGTCCTCTCCTCTCTCCTGTCTCCTCTCCTCTCCTCTCTCTCCTCTCCTCTCCTCTGTGTCCCTCTCCTCTCCTCTCCTGTGTCCCTCTCCTCTCCTTTCCTCTCCTCTCCTCCCTCTCCTCTCCTCTCCTCTCCTTTCCTCTCCTCTCCTCTCTCTCCTCTCCTCTCCTCTCCTCTCCTGTGTCCCTCTCCTCTCCTTTCCTCTCCTCTCCTCTCTCCTCTCTCTTCTCTCCTCTCCTGTCCTCTCCTCTCTCCTGTCTCCTCTCCTCTCCTCTCCTCTGTGTCCCTCTCCTCTCCTCTCCTGTGTCCCTCTCCTCTCCTTTCCTCTCCTCTCCTCCCTCTCCTCTCCTCTCCTCTCCTTTCCTCTCCTCTCCTCTCTCTCCTCCTCTCCTCTCCTCTCCTGTGTCCCTCTCCTCTCCTCTCCTCTCCCTCTCCTCTCCTCTCCTCTCCTCTCCTCTCCTCTCCTCTCCTCTCCTGTCCTGTCCTCTCTGTCCTCTCCTCTCCTGTCCTCTCCTCTCCTCTGTGTCCCTCTCCTCTCCTGTCCTCTCCTCTCTCCTCTCCTCTCCTCTCCTCTCTCCTCTCTCTTCTCTCCTCTCTGTCCTCTCCTCTCCTCTCTCTTCTCTCCTCTCCTGTCCTCTCCTCTCTCTTCTCTCTCTCCTCTCCTCTCCTCTCCTCTCCTCTCCTCTCCTCTCCTCTCTCCTCTCTCTCCTCTCCTTTCCTCTCCTCTCCTCCTCTCCTCTCCTCTGTGTCCCTCTCCTCTCCTCTCCTGTGTCCCTCTCCTCTCCTTTCCTCTCCTCTCCTCTCTCTCCTCCTCTCCTCTCCTCTCCTCTCTCTCCTCTCCTCTCCTCTCCTCTCCTCTGTGTCCCTCTCCTTTCCTCTCCTCTCCTCTCCTCTCCTCTGTGTCCCTCTCCTTTCCTCTCCTCTCCTCTCCTCTCCTCTGTGTCCCTCTCCTTTCCTTTCCTCTCCTCTCCTCTCCTCTCCTCTGTGTCCCTCTCCTCTCCTCTCCTGTGTCCCTCTCCTCTCCTTTCCTCTCCTCTCCTCTCTCCTCTCTCCTCTCTCTTCTCTCCTCTCCTGTCCTCTCCTCTCTCCTGTCTCCTCTCCTCTCCTCTCTCTCCTCTCCTCTCCTCTGTGTCCCTCTCCTCTCCTCTCCTGTGTCCCTCTCCTCTCCTTTCCTCTCCTCTCCTCCCTCTCCTCTCCTCTCCTCTCCTTTCCTCTCCTCTCCTCTCTCTCCTCTCCTCTCCTCTCCTCTCCTGTGTCCCTCTCCTCTCCTCTCCTCTCCTCTCCTGTCCTGTCCTCTCTGTCCTCTCCTCTCCTGTCCTCTCCTCTCCTCTGTGTCCCTCTCCTCTCCTGTCCTCTCCTCTCTCTTCTCTCCTCTCCTCTCCTCTCCTCTCTCCTCTCTCTTCTCTCCTCTCCTGTCCTCTCCTCTCCTCTGTGTCCCTCTCCTCTCCTGTCCTCTCCTCTCCTCTCCTCTTAGTGTGCAGTTTCATTTCTACAAGGTGAAGTTAAAGGTCCCATATTATGGAAAACGGTTTATTCCTGGCGCTTATACATGTTCCACAGGAAATTACTTCCCTAAGCAGCTGAGAAAATTTGAAATCTGGAAGTCAACCCGTTTTTCTGTATTTTCCTTTTTCCCAAAATGGTGCCAAAGATAGGAGAAAAACAGCCCGTTTCAGAAAGTGGTTCCTTTGGACGTCATAAGGGGCTAATCCAGCCCCTCTCAGAGCATGCCCACGCCCAGGTGAACAACCAATCCCATTTACGTCGTCGCAAAATGCAGCTCACGGCAGTGCCGCAAGCCGTTGCTTATGGTGCATTCCATTGCACTCGGAAATCGATAATTCCGAGTCGGTATTCCTAACTTCCAATCTAAATGTGTTCCAGTGCATCTGCTCGGGAAAACATAATCGCCCGCAGCAAACTCATGTTTGTATGGTAAGTCTCAGAATGTTACAAGCATCTAAACTCAACATCAACTACTACAGCGCCATTAGTGAAGAGGATCGGCGCATATCACATTCGGACGCCGTTTTTTCTGCGTACACTGGAATGCACCATTACTTTGCGACGAGTGAAGCTAAAACAACATATCAGGAGATATATCAACTCTCCAGTTATTATTTTGTAGGATGCAGGCAGCAACATTGATCCCTGCACAGTCTCCCAACACGTGAAAATGCAGGACAGAGCGGATTCATTTTATTTTTAACGGCAACAGTTTTTTCTGTGTGTGATGATCAGTCCTCAGACTGCTTGAGCAACGGCAGGATTAGCATCTAAATTGAAGCTTAAAGATGGAGCAATTCATAAGGTACATGACCCAGCTGCAAAATTGGAATCTGTAAGTGTCACCATGTTTTGATTTAATTTACCAAATTAGTCTGGTTAGTATATTCACTGCTGGTTAGCTAACGAGCTAGCGGGGCTAGCCGCGGGCTTGTTGGGCGTGGAAGAAGAGAGAAAACTAAAGCTGGAGTCATTAAAAGTAAAGTAAAGTAAAAGTAAAGTTATTGGTTGGAGTCAGGACTCATCTTAAAGTTATTTGTTGGGACCAGTGTCTGTTTTATAAGTCTGTCGAACGTGTCAGGCTCGGTAAACTTTAGCCACCATTAGTACAATCGTGTTTGGTTGTTTGGCTGCGCTGTTTGGATGCAAATAGATTGCATCCAATAATATATTGGTTAACTGGCTCAACAAAATTGTCAATCCTAGCTTGTCTGCAAGTTGTATTCAATAAGCTTATGGACATGAGCCATAAACAGACCGGCTACAGCAGAGAGTGTCACTCACACATCCACATACACAAACACAAGGCACGAAAGTACAATATTACACAGAATTGTTATCATTGAGAAACTAAGTGGAACCGCTCAGCTGCCTCTTCCCATTCTGGGTCAGACTCCGGCTCAAACATGTCCGGTCTCAGTGTTGGTTCTGGAGCGGCCGCTATGGTTATGGTAGATTTCTGCATCAAGTTTATTTGTTTACCTTGAGCAGCATGAGCGCTGTGCTCTCCGCCTCCACCAGGCGATCACGTGTAGGTTGTATGTGGCCGTGAGGCGGCCAATCAGAGCACTGCTCTGACATACAACCTCCACGCCCTCAAAACAGCCTGTTCTCTACAATGGAGGAAATGAGAGACTGAAACACACCACAGAAGCTGGTTTTAGGATTGTTTGATATAGACTTCACAAACGTCTTGTAAAGACCCCAGGAACAGTTTAAATAGCCTAAAATGAGTACAATACCCCTCCTTTAATATTAAACACAGAGGAGAGGAGAGGAGAGGAGAGGAGGAGGAGAGGAGAGGAGGAGGAGGAGGATGTTGTTGAATAATGAATAACCTTCAGAGAGACAAATGCTGATTCAGCAGGTGGAGAACAACTGGGGGGAGGGGGGGGGGGCAGTCAGGGATCTTTCAGTTTCAGTTTCATCTGACCTCCTTTAGCCTTAACTCATTTAGCCTTAACTCCTTTAGCCTTAACTCCTTTAACCTTAACTCCTTTAGCCTTGACTCATTTAGCCTTAACTCCTTTAGCCTTAACTCCTTTAACCTTAACTCCTTTAGCCTTGACTCAATTAGCCTTAACTCCTTTAGCCTTAACTCCTTTAGCCTTGACTCATTTAGCCTTAACTCCTTTAGCCTTAACTCCTTTAACCTTAACTCCTTTAGCCTTGACTCAATTAGCCTTAACTCCTTTAGCCTTAACTCCTTTAGCCTTAACTCCTTTAGCCTTGACTCATTTAGCCTTAACTCCTTTAGCCTTAACTCCTTTAACCTTAACTCCTTTAGCCTTAACTCCTTTAACCTTAACTCCTTTAGCCTTACCTCATTTAGCCTTAACTCCTTTAGAATTAACTCCTTTAGCCTTAACTCATTTAGCCTTAACTCCTTTAGCCTTAACTCATTTAGTCTTAACTCCTTTAGAATTAACTCCTTTAGCCTTAACTCATTTAGCCTTAACTCCTTTAGAATTAACTCCTTTAGCCTTAACTCATTTAGCCTTAACTCCTTTAGCCTTAACTCATTTAGCCTTAACTCCTTTAACCTTAACTCCATTAGCCTTAACTCCTTTAGCCTTAACTTCTTTAACCTTAACTCCTTTAGCCTTAAATCCTTTAGCCTTGACTCCTTTAGCCTTAACTCATTTAGCCTTGACTCATTTAGCCTTAACTCCTTTAACCTTAACTCCTTTAGCCTTAACTCCTTTAGCCTTAACTCATTTAGCCTGAACTCCTTTAGCCTTGACTCATTTAGCCTTAACTCCTTTAACCTTAACTCCTTTAGCCTTAACTCCTTTAACCTTAACTCCTTTAGCCTTAACTCCTTTAGCCTTAACTCCTTTAACCTTAACTCCTTTAGCCTTAACTCATTTAGCCTTGACTCATTTAACCTTAACTCATTTAACCTTAACTCCTTTAGCCTTAACTCCTTTAGCCTTGACTCATTTAACCTTAACTCCTTTAGCCTTAACTCCTTTAGCCTTAACTCCTTTAGCCTTAATGCCTTCAGCCTTAACTCCTTTAGCCTTAAATCATTTAACCTTTAGTCATTTAACCTTAACTTCTTTAGCCTTAACTCCTTTAATTATTACCATTATTACCCCTATACCCCCTACTAACCCATTTTTACCCCCATACCCCCTACTAACCCATTATTACCCCTATACCCCCTACTAATTCATTATTACCCATATACCCCCTACTAACCCATTATTACCCCTATACCCCCTACTAATTCATTATTACCCTATACCCCCTACTGACCCATTGTTACCCCTATACCCCTACTGACCCATTGTTACCCCTATACCCCCTACTAATTCATTATTACCCTATACCCCCTACTAACCCATTGTTACCCCTATACCCCTAATGACCCATTGTTACCCCTATACCCCTACTGACCCATTGTTACCCCTATACCCCCTACTAATTCATTATTACCCTATACCCCCTACTAACCCATTGTTACCCCTACACCCCTACTGACCCATTGTTACCCCTATACCCCCTACTAACCCATTGTTACCCCATACCCCTACTGACCCATTGTTACCCCTATACCCCTACTGACCCATTGTTACCCCTATACCCCCTACTAATTCATTATTACCCTATACCCCCTACTAACCCATTGTTACCCCTATACCCCTACTGACCCATTGTTACCCCTATACCCCTACTAACCCATTGTTACCCCTATACCCCCTACTAATTCATTATTACCCTATACCCCCTACTAACCCATTGTTACCCCTACACCCCTACTGACCCATTGTTACCCCTATACCCCCTACTAACCCATTGTTACCCCATACCCCTACTGACCCATTGTTACCCCTATACCCCTACTGACCCATTGTTACCCCTATACCCCCTACTAATTCATTATTACCCTATACCCCCTACTAACCCATTGTTACCCCTATACCCCTACACCCCTACTGACCCATTGTTACCCCTATACCCCCTACTAATTCATTATTACCCTATACCCCCTACTGTCCCATTATTACCCCTATACCCCCTACTAATTCATTATTACCCTATACCCCCTACTAACCCATTGTTACCCCTATACCCCTACTGACCCATTGTTACCCCTATACCCCTACTGACCCATTGTTACCCCATACCCCTACTAACCCATTATTACCCCTATACCCCCTACTAACCCATTATTACCTCTATACCCCTACTAACCCATTATTACCCCTATACCCCCTACTAACCCATTATTACCTCTATACCCCCTACTAATTCATTATTACCCCTATACCCCTACTAACCCATTATTACCCCTATACCCCCTACTAACCCATTATTACGTCTATACCCCCTACTAATTCATTATTACCCCTATACCCCCTACTAACCCATTATTACCTCTATACCCCCTACTAATTCATTATTACCCCTATACCCCCTACTGACCCATTGTTACCCCTATACCCCTACTGACCCATTGTTACCCCTATACCCCCTACTAATTCATTATTACCCTATACCCCCTACCTACCCATTATTACCCCTATACCCCCTACTAATTCATTATTACCCTATACCCCCTACTAACCCATTGTTACCCCTATACCCCTACTAACCCATTGTTACCCCCTATACCCCTACTGACCCATTGTTACCCCTATACCCCTACTAACCCATTATTACCCCTATACCCCCTACTAACCCATTATTACCTCTATACCCCTACTAACCCATTATTACCCCTATACCCCCTACTAACCCATTATTACCTCTATACCCCCTACTAATTCATTATTACTCCTATACCCCCTACTATCCCATTATTATCTCTATACCCCTACTGACCCAATATTACTATATTTTTACTATATTTTTATAAAGTGCTCTTATTGTAAATATTGTGTTGTTTTTATATAGAGCTCTTACTGTGACATTGTAAATATTGTGTTGGTTTATTGTAAATAGTGTGAATCTGTTATTTGCCCTTTGCACATTTCTGCTGAGCATTGCCACTTTACATTTCACTGCACACCTCGTGTGTGTGACAAATAAACTTCTTGAATCTCTTGAATCTTGAATCTCTTGTTACCCCTATACCCCTACTGACCCATTGTTACCCCTATACCCCTACTAACCCGTTACCCCTATACCCCTACTGACCCATTGTTACCCCTATACCCCTACTAACCCGTTACCCCTATACCCCTACTAACCCATGTTACCCCTATACCCCTACTGACCCATTGTTACCCCTATACCCCCTACTAATTCATTATTACCCTATACCCCCTACTAACCCATTGTTACCCCTACACCCCTACTGACCCATTGTTACCCCTATACCCCCTACTAACCCATTGTTACCCCATACCCCTACTGACCCATTGTTACCCCTATACCCCTACTGACCCATTGTTACCCCTATACCCCCTACTAATTCATTATTACCCTATACCCCCTACTAACCCATTGTTACCCCTATACCCCTACACCCCTACTGACCCATTGTTACCCCTATACCCCCTACTAATTCATTATTACCCTATACCCCCTACTGTCCCATTATTACCCCTATACCCCCTACTAATTCATTATTACCCTATACCCCCTACTAACCCATTGTTACCCCTATACCCCTACTGACCCATTGTTACCCCTATACCCCTACTGACCCATTGTTACCCCATACCCCTACTAACCCATTATTACCCCTATACCCCCTACTAACCCATTATTACCTCTATACCCCTACTAACCCATTATTACCCCTATACCCCCTACTAACCCATTATTACCTCTATACCCCCTACTAATTCATTATTACCCCTATACCCCTACTAACCCATTATTACCCCTATACCCCCTACTAACCCATTATTACGTCTATACCCCCTACTAATTCATTATTACCCCTATACCCCCTACTAACCCATTATTACCTCTATACCCCCTACTAATTCATTATTACCCCTATACCCCCTACTGACCCATTGTTACCCCTATACCCCTACTGACCCATTGTTACCCCTATACCCCCTACTAATTCATTATTACCCTATACCCCCTACCTACCCATTATTACCCCTATACCCCCTACTAATTCATTATTACCCTATACCCCCTACTAACCCATTGTTACCCCTATACCCCTACTAACCCATTGTTACCCCTATACCCCTACTGACCCATTGTTACCCCTATACCCCTACTAACCCATTATTACCCCTATACCCCCTACTAACCCATTATTACCTCTATACCCCTACTAACCCATTATTACCCCTATACCCCCTACTAACCCATTATTACCTCTATACCCCCTACTAATTCATTATTACCCCTATACCCCCTACTATCCCATTATTATCTCTATACCCCTACTGACCCAATATTACTATATTTTTACTATATTTTTATAAAGTGCTCTTATTGTAAATATTGTGTTGTTTTTATATAGAGCTCTTACTGTGACATTGTAAATATTGTGTTGGTTTATTGTAAATAGTGTGAATCTGTTATTTGCCCTTTGCACATTTCTGCTGAGCATTGCCACTTTACATTTCACTGCACACCTCGTGTGTGTGACAAATAAACTTCTTGAATCTCTTGAATCTTGAATCTTGAATCTCTTGTTACCCCTATACCCCTACTGACCCATTGTTACCCCTATACCCCTACTGACCCATTGTTACCCCTATACCCCTACTAACCCGTTACCCCTATACCCCTACTGACCCATTGTTACCCCTATACCCCTACTAACCCATGTTACCCCTATACCCCTACTAACCCATGTTACCCCTATACCCCTACTGACCCATTGTTACCCCTATACCCGTACTAACCCATGTTACCCCTATACCCCTACTAACCCATGTTACCCCTATACCCCTACTGACCCATTGTTACCCCTATACCCCTACTGACCCATTGTTACCCCTATACCCCTACTGACCCATTGTTACCCCTATACCCCTACTAACCCATGTTACCCCTATACCCCTACTAACCCATGTTACCCCTATACCCCTACTGACCCATTGTTACCCCTATACCCCTACTGACCCATTGTTACCCCTATACCCCTACTAACCCATGTTACCCCTATACCCCTACTGACCCATTGTTACCCCTATACCCCCTACTAACCCATGTTACCCCTATACCCCTACTGACCCATTGTTACCCCTATACCCAGTAGGTCTGTCTCTCTCTATCTGTCTGTCTCTCTCCTGCTTGCATGGCTGAACCCTTCATGACACAGCACCAGCGTGTGTGTGTGTGTGTGTGTGTGTGTGTTACCTACCGTCATAGTTGACTATGATGATGGCCAACATGTAATCCTTGCCCATCATGGCTCCGCCTCCCAACATGTGTGTTCTCCTCCAACACTCAGCAGCCGACCGGAGGATAGACGCTTCACCTGTCTGTCTGTCTGTCTGTCTCTATTTATTTCTATCTGTCTGTCTGTCTAGCTGCCTGTCTTCCATCCTCTCTCTCTCTCTATTTGTCTCTCTCTCTTTCCCAGCAGGTAAACAACCCCTTCTGTTATTTTCTTTCTGTCTTGCCTCTATCCCTCCTCTCTCTTCCTCTTTCTCTCCTCTATGTCCATCGGTGTTGAAAGGATGCTGTTTTCCTCCCTCTCTCCCCCTCTCTCTCTCCCCCTCTCTCTCTCTCACTCTCTCTCCCTCTCTGTTATATTGAGTGCAGTGACGCAGCCACTCCCTCTCTCCTCTCTCTCCTCCTCCTGGTGACGTCGACATCCATCCCTCCCTCCATCCCTCCCTCCATCTCTCTCTACACTGTAAAAAATCTCCTGCTATTTCAGGGTGACAGTATTGTGATATCATTCATATATATTGGATGTACAATATCTCAATATATATATTTCGGGGTTCCTGTCCTGCAGCAGCCGAACCCTGTTATCCCATGAGATGATGATAACAGTGGTCTCTAGTGTGGTTACACAAACCCAGCCCTGTCCACCATGTTGGACTGGCTGCCATTTTGAATTTAAAACCCATTTTTATTGTCTACATCATTGGAACCATCAATGAACCAAACTCTTCAAATACTCAGAACTTTCATTTGGCTGATATTAACCAATGAAGTTACAAGAGGATCCAGTATGACTCTAAACTATGTTGTTTCTCTAGTATTTTTCTTTTTTGTCTTATTATTTGTTAGATTTCTTATTATTTTTCATTTTATTATTATTATTATGATTATTATTATTATTGTTGTTGTTGTTGTTATTATTATTATTAGAGGAAAGGAGAATGGGCTTTAACAGTGTAAGTTCACAGGCCACGCCTCCTCTTAAATGGGAGGTTGGGGATTTTTTGACCCCTCAGAGGACACGAGAGTCACCAGGACTGAAGAGCCTTGGGAACATTTGTAGTTCTGTCTGGAGTCCAGAAGTTAATAATGAATACTCACGACATGCCGTGTCTGGTAGTGTATTTGTAATAATGACTTAATTAACAAGGTAAAAATCACATGAAGACACATTACATCACATTACATCACACACACAGGATATAGTGTGGTTTCATGGCTGTTTTCATTTTAGGGGGTTGAAGGGCTTCTGGTTTCTTTTCTGTACATTTACAGTTTTCCTAGTAGAATATAAACTTCACTAATAATCTGAACAGCCGCTTGTGGTTTGCGCCGGTAGAGAACATTGAGTCTCACTGAGCTGTGAGACCTCCGGCCACCAGAGGGCGCCATGATGAGTCGTCTTCCTCGATACCGTTCACTGAATCTACGTCATAGGAAGTACTACACATTGCCCACGTGTCCCGGAAAAACAGTTTTGACAGCAGCAATTGATTTTGGTCAGAGGTGCGTCAATGTATACGTAATTAGACTGGAAGTAAGGTAATTTTGCCTTTAAAAATAAAAGTCTAAATTTTGTCACTCCCGATAAAAGAAAGAATAAGATTAGGGGGGAAATATAGAATACATAAGAAAAACATTTCATCAAAATTAATATCACTATATGCCATGAAATGACAATATTCACCTTAAAATGCATTATTTATTTTCACTTCTGTACTTTGTATTACTCAAAAAACTTGGAAACGCTTGTTCGTCAATAAGGTTTATTTTGAAAGTTATGACCGGAAGTCATTTTCTTATTCTGGTTAGATGATAGCGGTTAGCTGACAGTGGTGGTGGTTGTAGTAGCTACGGAGTTCTGATTTTAATGTTCACAGAAATAATTTAATCTAACTTTAATGTTCACATGAAGGGTTTTATCTCACTTTAACCATTAGTTTAACCGTTATCTTCACCTTGAATTGTATCTTAACCCTTAGCTTTAGCTTAGCCGTTCGCTTAGCTCCGACAGTCCCTCGCCGTAAACAGTCGACATGGAGGACATGTTCATCAAACCAGGTGAGTCTCTGGTCGGGGAATGACGTTGTTAATGAAGTCTTTAACGTGTTGTATCCTGAAAGGCTAGCTGCTAACTCGTTAGCTCGCCTGCTTTAGTCCCATCCTTTCTGTTCTCTCGTATTAACCTAAACCCAGACCTCATTCAAAAAACGTGTCAGTCTAATGATTCATTTCTCCTCAGCAAACGCTCACACCTCGTAAAACACGACGTAACACATTTGACCAGTCCGCAGGGTCTTCTGGTAAATTCGGTGTATACGTGATTCACCAAGCAGCATTTCTTTCAGTAAAAATGCAACTTTTAGACCTAGTGCGGAAGCGGAGAAGGAGAGCACATTTTTAAGGCTGAATTTTAGTCGAAATAAGTGCTGCTTGCATCATATATATATATATATATATATGGCGAATTTAAAGTATGGAAGGATGAATTTTAGACTGCAGCTTTTTCAAAAGGGTTCTCTGGTGTGTTGAAATGAAAGCCTTCATATGGAGACAGTCTACCTAAGACTGGTGCTACTGGCCAGCTCCCAGTGACCACCAGAAGAAAAGTCAACCTTACAATAAAGGTTACAATATGAATCTATATAAACCATTAACTTATTGGCTTCCATGATGTTGATAAAAGATCTGACTGTCTTTTTGTCTGTTGCTAGGTAACCAGGAACGGGGTTGGAATGACCCCCCCCAGTTCTCCTACGGCCTCCAGACGGCCCATGGACCAAGGAGGAACCTCCTCACCAAGAGAGTCCCTCCTCCATCAGCCTCTGGTAAAACTACTGCTAGAGTAAGGCACTAATACTACAGGGTTAGGGGTTCAATTCCCTGGAAGAGCAAGGCACTAACACTACAGGGTTGGGGTTCAATTCCCCGGTAGAGCAAGGTGCTAACACAGAGCTGTTGTCTCTACAGATTCAGTGATGGAGATCAAGATTCAAGATTCAAGAAGTTTAATTGTCACATACACACACGAGGTGTGTAGTGAAATGCAAAGTGGCAATGCTCAGCAGAAATGTGCAAAATAACAGGTTCACACTATTTACAATAACCAACACAATATTTACAATGTCACAGTTTTTAAGAGCTCTATATAAAAAAACAACACAATATTTACAATAAGAGCACTTTATAAAAAAAATATAGTAAAAAAAGGGAAAATTGTATGTATAATATAAATTATAAATTATGTGTAGTCTTTACCTAAGTGTGTGTGTGCATAAGAGGGGCAGTGTGTGTGTCTTGGTGGGGGCCCTGGTGAGGTCGGAGTTCACAGTCCTGATGGCCTGAGGAAAGAAACTCCGTCTCAGTCTCTCTGTTTTGGCAGCGTGACTACGGAGGCGCTTGCCTGACCGCAGCAGCTGAAACAGTCCGTTGTTGGGGTGGTGAGGATCCTTCATGATCCTGCAGGCTCTGGTTCTGCACCTCCTGGTGTATAAGTCCTGCAGGGTGGGGAGTGTAGTTCCAATAGTGCGTTCAGCCGAACGCACTACTCTCTGCAGAGCCTTCCTGTCCTGAGCGGAGCTGCTGCCAAACCAGGCAGTGATGCTTCCTGTCAGGATGCTCTCTACAGCTCCAGAGTAGAAGGACTGAAGGATCCTCCGGGAGACTTTAAATTTCCTCAGTTGCCTGAGGTGGTAAAGGCGCTGCCTCGCCTTTCTCACCAGAGTGTCAGTGTGTGTGGACCATGTGAGATCTTCGGTGATGTGGACTCCCAGGTATTTATACCTGCTCACCCTCTCCACAGTATTCCCATTAATCCCCAGTGGTGAGTACGTCCTCTGTTGTTGTGTCCTCCTAAAGTCCACAATCAGCTCCTTAGTTTTGGTGACATTCAGGAGGAGGCTGTTGTCCTGGCACCAGAGTGACAGATCAGCAACTTCCTCCAGGTAGGCCTTCTCGTCGTTGTTGGAGATCAGGCCCACCACCACTGTGTCATCCGCAAACTTAATGATGGTGTTGGAGCTGAACCTGGCCACACAGTCATGTGTGTACAGGGAGTACAGTAGGGGGCTGAGGACGCAACCCTGGGGGGATCCTGTGTTCAGGGTGAGGGGGTTGGAGGTGTGTCTACCCACCCTGACCACCTGGGGCCTGGCGGTCAGGAAGTCCAGGATCCAGGCACACAGGGGGGTGTTCAGTCCCAGCTCAATCAACTTGCCAGCCAGTCTGGTGGGGACTATGGTATTGAAAGCTGAACTATAGTCAATGAACAGCAGTCTCACATAGCCCCCCTTCCGGCTGTCCAGATGAGAGAGTGTGGTGTGCAGTACCTGGGAGACAGCATCATCCGTGGATCTGTTGGGACGATAAGCAAACTGCAGCGGGTCCATGGAGCAAGGGAGGAAGGCGCAGATGTAGTCCTTTATCAGCCTCTCGAAGCATTTCATGACCACCGAGGTGAGGGCCACCGGTCGGTAGTCATTCAAGCATGCTGGAGAAGCATTCTTGGGCACAGGGACAATAGTGGATCTCTTGAAGCAGGCGGGGACCACAGACTCAGCCAGGGAGATGTTGAATATAGTGGTGAACACTGGAGCTAGCTGATTAGCACAGGTCTTCAGTACTCGTCCAGATATGCCATCTGGACCAGCAGCTTTCCTGGTGTTCACCCTCGTCAGAGCCCTCCTCACACTGTGCTCGGTCACAGAGAGTGTGTATCGATACGTATCCCGGGTATTCTACCACTAAACTTCTGAAGGAAGTCTTGGAAATGGGTTATCGCTTTATCTGAACCATTGTTAATTAATCTTTAACCACAGGCGTTGTCCCGGCCTACTTTAAGAATGCTATTGCTGAACCTCTCCTCAAATTAGTAATCTGAGACATGTTCCTCTAGATCTCTGTTCTCTCCTTTCTCTGATCTCTGGACCTCAACAGTGATCAACCTCTACCAGGTGAAGCTTTTCCATCTGCTGCTCTCAACACCCGGTGTCAGGTAGGTCTTTCCTGGGAGAAACCTTCTGGAGACAGGAAGTGATGCGTTTATGTTTCAACAGAAGAACTGGGTAGTTAGCATGAACAGCAATAGCCACCATGGCTGAACAGACAAAGAAAAGAGCGCCACCTACAGGAACTCAAACTCCATCAACAGAAAATCCAAGGAGAAAGACGTCACAGTACTGGACACACTGTTTGATTGACAGGTGATCTCTGGGAAGAGCAGTGAGGAACACCACAGTGAGGAACACCACAGTGAAGAACACCACAGTGAGGCTGAGAGACAAAGATGGAGACTGGATAGAAAAAAGAGAAACTCAGATTACCACTTTCAGAAACATAGGACTTAATTTTCGTGAATCAATGTCTCTTGGTTCTGTTATCCACTCTCACGACTTTTCCTACCACTGCTATGCAGATGACACCCAGCTGATCCTGTCATTTCCTCCCTCTGACACACAAGTGGAGGCACACATTGCTGCATGTCTGGCTGACATCTCGGAGTGGATGTCGATGCACCACCTGAAGCTCAACCTGGACAAGACTGAGCTGGTGTTCCTCCCGGGGAAGGGCTGTCCGCACCGAGACCTGGCCATCACCATTGATAATGCTGTGGTGACGTCAACTTGGACTGCGAGGAATCTGGGTGTGACCCTGGACGACCAACTGTCGTTCTCGGCAAACATTGCATCAGTGACACGCACCTGCAGATTCCTCCTCTACAACATCAGGAGGATTCGCCCCTTCCTCACTGACAAGGCAGCGCAGATGCTCATCCAGGCTCTTGTCATCTCCCGCCTGGACTACTGCAACTCCCTCCTTGCTGCCCCGGCGTCTGCCATGAAACCTCTGTACCTCGCTTGTTCAGAAAGCTGCAGCTCGTCTGGTGTTCAGGCGACTGGGTTGCCCCGTCGCTCAGAGGTCCCTGCGACAGATCTACCCGGTCACGGCTCTTCTCTGTCCTGGCCCCACAGTGGTGGAATGAACTCCCCACTGATGTCAGGACAGCAGAGTCAGTGCCCATCTTTCGCCGCAGGCTGAAAACCTCTTCTAGAAACACTACCCTGACCCTTCCTCTTCAAGAAACACTACCCTGACCCTTCCTCTTCTAGAAACACTACCCTGACCCTTCCTCTTCAAGAAACACTACCCTGACCCTTCCTCTTCAAGAAACACTACCCTGACCCTTCCTCTTCTAGAAACACTACCCTGACCCTTCCTCTTCAAGAAACACTACCCTGACCCTTCCTCTTCAAGAAACACTACCCTGACCCTTCCTCTTCTAGAAACACTACCTTGACCCTTCCTCTTCAAGAAACACTACCCTGACCCTTCCTCTTCTAGAAACACTACCCTGACCCTTCTCCTTCCTCTTCTAGAAACACTACCCTGACCCTTCCTCTTCTAGAAACACTACCCTGACCCTTCCGGTAGATCGCCTCAGTCGGCAGTTGCGAAACGGGCTGCTATGGCTGCAACGTAATCAACAGGGGCAAGTGCGCCGATCAAAGTACGTCCACTAAAAGTTGTTTTTGCCACTGACAGGCTCAGATTGTTTTTCGTGTGTCTGACAACATTAGGAAAGGATCCTACAGAGATAGACCTTTTTTTAACCAGAAACCTTTGTTTAACCTCTTCATGCAACAACTCACCTCATCTTTCAGATTTCAGAGTGAGACTTCTCCTTGAGCAAGACTTCTGTTTCTGGTTAAAAAAGGTCTATCTCTGTAGGATCCTTTCCGTAATGTTGTCAGACACTTCCAATAACAATCTGATCCTGTCAGTGGCAAAAACAAGCACTTTTAGTGGACGTACTTTGCCGTACTTGCCCCTGCGGATTACGTTGCAGCCATAGCAGCCTGTTTCGCGACTGCCGACTCTACCGGAGCAATTCGAAAACTTTTTATACCTATTTTGTGGTATAAATGAAAAATTTGCACAAATAGAAAAAAAAATACCGGAATTCCCCTTTAAGAGGAATACATTATGAGTAGGTGTGGTGAGGGCTGGCCAATCAAATCAGCGCCTTTCATCCTCTTTAAAAGCAGTGTGCTCACACAATAGTGCATTTACAATTTTGTGACTGCTGTGCCAAGTCCCAACCGATACTGCCATAAAAGCTTCACCCAAGAAGAAACTGAAGTTCTTGCCCAAGAGGTGCAGAGTCAACACATTTATATCCTCAAAATGGACCCCCCAGGGCTGATGATGTTAGATTGTCTCAGGACTGCGCTGCATTTGCGCCGGCATGAAAGTAGAGTACAAACCAATCTGTATGGCTCGCATTTAACCAACCTCTATCTAAACCTTTAAACCTGATTGGTCCCCAGGTCCAGGAGCCCTGCCCCCTGCCCCTCCCTCCTCCAGCCCGCTGGCCCCGCCTCCATGTGGAATAACCCCTCCACACCAAGGTAAGGAAGTAGAAGAGTTGTTGCTTTGTGTTCATGAGGCTGACGACGGAGTGAAACCCTGACATCGCCATGACAACTATTCTGACTGACAGTCTGACGCACAACTAGTCTAACTAGTCTAGCTAGTCTGGCTCCTAGTCTGACTGACAACTAGTCTAACAAATAGCTAGTCTAACTGTTTGACCAACATCCAGGTTATTCTCGTGGTTGATTTGTGAGCTTTTAGCATAAATCCCCAAAATGAACATTTGTCTGCCCTAATCTTCTGATTTAATTTAGGCTGCTAATCAGTATCATCTTTTAAATCACTTCTTAAAATCTGTTTTTATAGATTTGCTTTTCTATAATTGGTTTTGATTTGTCCCACTTTTAATCTAGTGTTAATCTTGTTTTATGTTTATCTTATTTATGTATTTAGTTTTTCACTACTTAAATCAGTGTTAGATAGTGCTATAGAAATAAAGATTATTATTATTGTTGTTAATCTTAATCTTTTCTCCTCCTAGCTCACCCCCCATGTCCAATGGTGACTCCCCCTCCTCCCTGTATGACCACACCCCCTCCCCAGCTGGGTCCAATAACATGCCAGAGAGACCTTGGCAATAGCCAATCAGAGAATGAACCTGATGTAGAGGGCGTGGTCTCCATGCTGAACTGGGCGCTGAGCGCTTGTCGACGAGCCCTCCCAGTAAGTCACCTGGTTTTAGTCCTTCAGTACCAGTTTACTACCAGCCACACAGAGAGGCAGATGATTCTGCTTTATTACAGACAGATAGGAAAGTGAAGAGAGACTTAGAGAGGGACGTTGGATGAAATGTGACATACTGTAAGTGGTGTTCCAGGTTTGAATCCACTATGTCACAAGTCCTTAGCATCCACTTTAATCTGCTGGTCCACAGGAAGTTCTGCTGAACGTCATGATAAATTCCAAACTTGAACTATATAAGAGTAGAGTCAGGAAGATTTAATTTAACACACAGTACCTGATTTTACACATGAAATAGCACTGAAAATGGGTATTTCTATGGTTGCTGCGTCAGTCGCTGCGTCAGTCGCATTACATGCTGATAATGAAGAGAGAGTTTGTTTCCATAACAACAGCTGAAAACAGCACTGATGTCCATCTGTCAAACTACCACAACTCAGTAACGAATACCACCAACTTTACTACCACTACTTTCTCCGTTTTCATTCTACTTGTTGTGATAAACAGCTGCCAATCCCCGCCTCTTCATCGTTATGATTGGTTGGTCACCTCTACCCTGCTGTGACTGGTCAGTCAAGGCCTTGCGGCCGGGGCTGGCAGTTTGAAAAAAGAGGAATAGTGTGGACACGTTTCCTCTGTCAAACCTCTGTAATGTGAGCATTTAAGCCTTTACAATCTGAAAGCTGCAGTGAACGTTATGTTCTAGTAGGAATCGTATTGTGATCTCTGGTCCGACTCTGACAGGGTCAGGTGTGTGATGACGTGGCAAAGAGGCTTCATCTCCTGGAGGTCAACTGGAGGTCAGGACGACTCTCCCTGCCGGTCAGACGACGCATGAACATCCTGGCCTTGGGTAACCTCTCTACCTGACTTCCTGTCTATCTGACTACCTGTCTACCTGTCTACCTCAGTACCTGTCTCTCTCTCTCTCCCCAGAGTTACAGTCTGGTCATTGGGACTCTGCTGATGAGATTCACCGCTCTCTGATGGTGGATCATGTGACCGAGGTCAGCCAGTGGATAGTGGGAGTCAAGCGTCTCATCGCTGAGACCCGCAACCTCAGCCCAGAGCTGTTAGATCCAGTCCAGAACCCTGTAGAAGGTGTCCAGAACCCTGCAGATCCAGTCCAGAACCCTGCAGAACCAGTCCAGGACCTTGCAGAACCAACCCAGGAGCCACTCCAGGCCACTATCTCACAGTCCTGACTGCTGTTTTTACTGGACTCTCCTTTCCTTTCACTCTTTGCAAACTTTCCTCAAAACCAGAATTCAGTCACTATATTCGCAATTTCCCTCTGAGACACATACATGTCCACACCAGAGCAGCCAGATGTTCAGTGCCTTGCTCAAGGACACTTCAACAGGGATGGACACATTGTCCACACTGTTGAGGGGATCAGACCTGTGACCTGCAGAAGCCCTTCCTGACTTGCAGCAGAGCTTTCATTCTGCTTCCACGGTCTGTTTCTGCTAAGGCAGTTTGAAATTCGCACCTCTGTCTCCCAGAAGGACGGAGCTAATGATGATCAGGGACGATCCGGCAATGCTGGGCTGTTTAGAGTGCAGAATACTGATGTTCACACCTCATTTAGCCAGTAGATAATACCGTAGCTACCAACAATGCCATATTGCTGCTGTTGCACCAAAACCACGCATCTGCAAGTCAGATTTTCAGGTTAAGTTCTCACAAATGCCCACGAGGTAACCCGAACCCGAACCCACACAGAGTGAGAAACACGCAACTAAACATCAGGTGATATCAAGTGTCTTAACTCTGAATCATCAGAAGTGAAGCCTTCTATGTTGTTATTGGTCAATTACACAAATGTATGATGCACTTCATCATATAAATCATATAAGAGCTCTATGCATAAACAGTTAACCTCCTTTAGTGATTCTTTAATTACCAGACTTTGTGATGAATCTAATTTTGATTAGTGAGTCTAGTCTAGGACAACACACATCCTGTTCACTGTAACACCAACGCAGCATTTAGAAAAACACTAGCTAGCTATGAGGTGTCTGAGCTCTGAGTTGGACTATTTAAACAACCATCATTTCCTAGTAGAAGTCAGTTTTCTTCTCATTTTTCTGCATTTTGGAACAAATCTCTTTAACAGAAGGTATGATTACATCTGTAGCACATTATGCCTATGAACACGTTTAAAGGTGTTGTTGAAAAGAAATACTGTGTATGTGTTCAAGATGTCCCTTTTTGAAAGTGTACTTGCAAAGTAAGAGAAGGTTGCTGCTGTTAAGCTGATATTAAAGCTTCAATCAGGTATTCTCTGGCTCCCTCTGTTTCCCTACTCTCCGGAGAGCTGGGCCAGGATTGGTTGCTGCAGGAAGAAGATCAAGGGTGTTGGGAGGGGCAGGAACCTGAATCACCCAACAGTTCACTACTGAGCCATTGGGCTCCAGGTTCCTTCAGAAGTCCACAGTTTGGAGATGGAGGTCCATGATGTGAGATGATCCACCTCCTATACATGGTCTTATCACTAGTGTTACGTGGTAACTATAATGTTATGTCTTTCTCCAGTAATATGTAGAGTCATTAATTATTTCAATGTTACTAAAATTAGTTACCGATCAAAAAGTTACTTTTGTTATCATCCCTCTAAATATCAGATGGAACTATATGAATTAGAGTTCTCTAGTAGCTGTTGTCCCACCACCATCCCCTAATTGGTGTTCCTTGTTATTATTGGTCGTCCCCTCACAGCTGCTGAGAGGAGAAATGGTAGAAGAGTTGGTTGATTTAATTAGGCTGGAGCCATACTACTGCACTTCTGACATTTGGCCACTAGGGGTCAGCAGAGGGCAGTCACCTCACTGCTGATGACCTGTCATAGTGTGGTGTGTGTCCACCATCGCTAGTGATTGTCTGCAGACAATGACAAAATATGATAGCCCCATTAAGTTATGTGAACTTATTTCTTCTCTTTAATTCCACTTGTCATGACAAGTTTTGGATATTGAACTCAAGTTTATAAGTTTTCAAATGTTAAACTTAAAATTATCCATTGACTTGACTAATTGTGAGTTTTGTCCGGGTTGTCAATGTTCATTTAACTCATGTCTGTAAGTTATAAGTTGAAAAAAGGGAAACGGGAATGAGGGGGGGGGGTGTCCCAGCATGCATTGGGAGACTGTTAACTTTGCCATTGTCTGTTGTTCTTGTTCATGCAAATAATTCATGTTCATGGAGATAATGTTTTGCAGGGATTTGTTTGTTTATGTTCTTTATTTTAATTGGAAAGTTTGTTGGTTGGTGGTGGTTGACACCATGGGTGCGGTTCATAGTGGGGGAGCTGACCTGCCTACCGTTTCGTTGAAGATGCTGGTATTGCAATTGCTGCATGCTGCTATCAAAGCTAGCTATGCAGTTGTGAGGTGACCTCACTCACAAATGACACACTAGAATCAGCTTTAGGGTTAACTTAAAGCTGAGTTTAGCGTGTCATCTGTGAGTGAAATAACTTCAGCTCACCACATTATCAATGTGTACAAAAATAATCATCTTTAGTTTAAGTATTGCATTCACTCACTCTTGACAAGATAAAGCAAGTTTTCTTGAATGGATAATGTAACATAGTTAGTTGTTTTAACTCAGAGTATCAACAAATGACCATTAGTTAAACAACTTGTATAACTTAACTTTGTGAGTTGAAACAAAGCTTATCTTCAAGTTGAGTTTACTCACGTTTTTAAGGCAGCAGGTGAACTTTCGTTTCTAAGTTTAACCTACTTGAAATTTATTACAGTGTGGTAGTCCTGGGTTGAGTTGTTGATCCAGTGACCTTCACTGTTTCTTAAGTTGTGTGGTTCTGGAATAAGAACAAATGCAGTATAATGCATATAATATCCAGTACTAGTAGAAATATACTTAACAAATGAGATAATTTCCTTTTGGAATATACAATATATATATATATATATATATAAAAATATATATAAAAATATACAAGGAGTTGTCATAACTTGTATATAATTACAATGACATTGACATTACTGTAATATTTATTCTTCACTAGTCGATCAAATATGTGTGAAATACCTCTACTGGGTCCAGATGATGCAGCACTGATGTTGGCAAGCTCTGATCAGGCTACATACATGTACACATCTCATCATCTGCAGCTGATGCAATCACTTCCAGTCAGGTAGAAGTGTGCACGCCTGCCTGGCCCAGCCTGGTTATCCCGCCATCACGAGCCAGAACACATTCTCCATCAAATGAAGTTGAGCACTAAGACACAACAAGGTTTACAGTGATACTAGAACAACTACACTGCTGGAAAGCAGTGATTCAAATGGCACTGACACACCATTGTATGAATTTATTTATTATCCTTTTAATCCAGCTCCATTCCAACTTGTCTGGGGATACAGGAGAAGCTCGTCCAGAGGTGAAAGTTAAAGGTCTGATCCATCTTCACCAGAGTGTCCAGAACATTTGGCCTCAGTTCAAATTAAACAACTAGAAATTGTGTCATTGACCTTTGGCCCAAGGTGCTCTGGTACTGTGGAAACTGAGAAACCTCCTTGTATTTAAACATGCTGTTTGTTATGAACAATCCATGGCTAGCACAGAAGTCCATTAACAACACACCGCTCAGGTTCAGATCAGGGAGGCCATTCATCCCAGTCACACCTTTTCAGCAAGCCATTCAGTCGCTGTATATTCAGAGTCAGAGCTGTGTTAGCGTTGTTGCCTTTAGGTCAAGCTCGTTTAAGGTGAGCATTGAACTCCAAGAAGGATATGCCTTGTCCTGTTCTGTGCTGATGTCGTCATCAGATGATCTGTGCATTGGAGTGGTTTGGGATGAGGTTGAACACCTCCAAATCTTTTGCTCCTGGAACAAAGGTGGCCTGTCCCCTCCAGCTGCCCCAAGTGAAGGAGTTCAGGTATCTCGGGGAATTATTCACCAGGGTGAAAGGGATGGGATCCTGAGATACAGAGCCTGCAGATACAAGCAGCAGAAATTAGGTTTCTCTCAGAAGGACCTCAGCGTCAAGCCACTTCCACATTGAGAGGAGCCAGTTGAGGTGGTTCAGGATCCTAGTAAGGATGCTCCCCACATCTCATTTGGAGGTGTACCGGGACCCCGGGGAAAACCTAGGACACACTGGAGGGACAACCCCAGCATGCCTGGCAGAAGGAGTAGTAAGTTTCCGGGGAAAAGAACATCTGGGCTGCTTTGTTTGACCTGTTGCCACTGCAACTCCGACCCAGATATATGACAAGAAAAAAGATAGCTGGATGGATGGATATAATTTTGACATGGACAGAAAGCTGTCTGATTCCCTGACATGGAAGCTCAAACAGAGAATAACAGAAAGAAATAAGGAGTCCAGCATCCTGCAGTGGAGGTTCAGGTAGGTTTGTAGGGAATAAGTATTTATGATGTATTGAGTGACAAGACCTTTTAATGCTTTGAAATTGAGATGTAGGATTTAGAAGTTAATTCTTGCAGCTACTGGGAGCCAACGAAGCGAGACTGGTGTGATGTGAACAGGCTTCATGTGATTGTTCTAGCAGCAGAGTTTTGAATAAGTCAATGGCTTATGGAGTTGGGGCAGCCGGAGAGTAGCACATTGCACTAATCTATTTTTGATGAAACAAAGGCATGCATCAATTTTTCAAGATCTAGAAAGGAGAGATTTTGGAGTTTGGAGTTTCTGATGTGAAAATATGTCATTTTGAATACTGCCGTGATGTGATTGTTGAAACAGAGATCAGGATGGAAAATAACACCAAGGTTTTTTACAGATTCATTATAATCGTGCAGCCATCAAAATGGAGAGAAATCAGAGAAATTAGAAGTTATTTGTCATCCAGCTTATTATATCTGGGATACAGGATTGAAGGTTTCTTAATTGTTGTTTCACCTGGTCTTTTGGCAATGTAAAGTTTCACCGACATATGAAGGGAAGAGGACATTGTATTTACAGATAATAACACCGAGAGGAAGCGTGTACAGTGAAATAGAAGGGAACCCAGAACTGAACCTTGTGGTACGCCATAAAGAACCTTAGATGGGGCAGAGTTGTTATTATCAGTTACGACAAATTGTGATCTGTTTGTTAGGTGAACGGAACCAAGATCCAACAAGATCTCATATCATAGATATTGTTTGAATTCAAGTGTGTCAGTTGCTGTGACCCTGTAAGTCTGGAAGTTGGTCTGAAATATTTTAGATCTTCGTTGGGCTTCTTCAATGATGGTTTGATAACTGCAGCTTTGAAAAAATCAGTCGAGAGAGAACGATTTCCAATATTGAGTAGAGATGGGTCTAAAGCAGGGAGGAATTCTCTCAACAGTTTGGTGGGAGGGGCTTGATGTGGGCGACCATAATATAATATTATAACATTAATATTTAATTTTGAAAAGTCACATGTGTCTAATTATTAGAATATTAATATTTAAATTGGCTGTTATGAGGCAACAGTTTATCTGTTGTAATATTATTAATATTGAAATGAGATGTTACGAGTTAGATATTCCCAACAGGACAGGACTATGCTGACCAGTCAGAATAAAGATTCCTTCACTCCTTTTCCCTTCTTCCCTTGAGAGAGAGAGAGAGGAAGAGGGATGGAAAAGAAGAAGCCAAGCGGAAAAAATGAGTGACAGAAAGAAAGAGAGAGATAGAAAGTGCTTCATCCCTGGGGTGACAAACAGACCTAAAAATAGAGACAGACAGACAGAAACACGTCCATCCTTCAGGCAATACGCCACAAACAAAGACGAAGAGGAAAATACTTTCATGTTGCTCCAATCCAGTAAAACAACTATTACAATATTAGTCAAATGAAAGCGTCAATAATATAGTCGTCGTAGTACAAGTACTACTAGCAGTAGGAATAGTAACAGTATTAGTAATAGTAGTAGTCATAGTAATAGTAATAGTAATAGTATTAATAATAATAATAATAATAATAATAATAATAGTAGTAGTAGCAGCAGTCTGTCAGTCAAATGAAAGCATCTACAATATAGTCGTTGTACCAGTACTACTAGCAATAGTAATAGTACTAATAGTAGTTGTAGTAGTAGTAACAGTAGCAGTATTACAGTATTACATTACAGCAGACACTTTTATCCGAAGCGACTTACAATAAGTGCATTCAACATAAATAGGCAAGAGAACTACTAGTCACCAGAAATCGTAAGTGCATTTCCTTCCTAAACTTCATCTCAGAGCAGAACCAGTGCTGAGGTAGAAGATCAATAAGAGATTGGCCTCCTTAGTTCAGATGGATCTTCTTGGGAATCAAGGGTGCTGAGTGAGGGCCACTGATCAGAAAGGTTATGGAGGAATTGGGGGCCATGACTCCCAACGGCTCAGCACTGACAGGGTCTTGAGAGGTTCAGTTCGTTGGAAGTCGATCTCACTGATGATCCCACTAGTGTCTTGCCCCTAGTGACATCATCAGGCATGGAAAGCTGTTTTTTGGGATCTCACCATGACGAAGGAGATGTGGGTTTCACCCTTTTATCGATTCAAGATTCAAGATTCAAGATTCAAGAAGTTTATTTGTCACATACACACACGGGGTGTGCAGTGAAATGTAAAAAGTGGCAATGCTCAACAGAAATGTGCAAAGAACAAAATAACAGGTTCACACTATTTACAATAAAAAACCAACACAATATTTACAATATTACAGTAAGAGCTCTATATAGAAAACAACACAATATTTACAGTAAGAGCACTTTGGAAATAAAAATATAGTAAAAAAGGGAAATCTTATGTATGTAATATAATATAAATTATGTGTAGTCTTTACCTAAGTGTGTGTGTGTGTGTGTGTGTGAGTGTGCATAAGAGGGGCAGTGTGTGGGTCTTGGTGGGGGCCCTGGTGAGGTCAGAGTTCACAGTCCTGATGGCCTGAGGAAAGAAACTCCGTCTCAGTCTCTCTGTTTTGGCAGCGTGACTACGGAGGCGCTTGCCTGACCGCAGCAGCTGAAACAGTCCGTTGTTGGGGTGGTGAGGATCCTTCATGATCCTGCAGGCTCTGGTTCTGCACCTCCTGGTGTACAAGTCCTGCAGGGTGGGGAGTGTAGTTCCAATAGTGCGTTCAGCCGAACGCACTACTCTCTGCAGAGCCTTCCTGTCCTGAGCGGAGCTGTTGCCAAACCAGGCAGTGATGCTTCCTGTCAGGATGCTCTCTACAGCTCCAGAGTAGAAGGACTGAAGGATCCTCCGGGAGACTTTAAATTTCCTCAGTTGCCTGAGGTGGTAAAGGCGCTGCCTTGCCTTCCTCACCAGAGTGTCAGTGTGTGTGGACCATGTGAGATCTTCGGTGATGTGGACTCCCAGGTATTTATACCTGCTCACCCTCTCCACAGTAGTCCCATTAATCCCCAGTGGTGAGTACGTCCTCTGTTGTTGTGTCCTCCTAAAGTCCACAATCAGCTCCTTAGTTTTGGTGACATTCAAGAGGAGGCTGTTGTCCTGGCACCAGAGTGACAGATCAGCAACTTCCTCCAGGTAGGCCTTCTCGTCGTTGTCGGAGATCAGACCCACCACCACTGTGTCATCCGCAAACTTGATGATGGAGTTGGAGCTGAACCTGGCCACACAGTCATGTGTGTACAGGGAGTACAGTAGGGGGCTGAGGACGCAACCCTGGGGGGATCCTGTGTTCAGGGTGAGGGGGTTGGAGGTGTGTCTAGCCACCCTGACCACCTGGGGCCTGGCGGTCAGGAAGTCCAGGATCCAGGCACACAGGGGGGTGTTCAGTCCCAGCTCAATCAACTTGCCAGCCAGTCTGGTGGGGACTATGGTATTGAAAGCTGAACTATAATCAATGAACAGCAGTCTCACATAGCCCCCCTTCCGGCTGTCCAGATGAGAGAGTGTGGTGTGCAGTACCTGGGAGACAGCATCATCCTCCATCATCATGGGAGAGCGGGCGTCCAAAGCCGGCCGAGCTCCGGAGGTTGCAGTCGGGAGCAGCCTGCAAGGGCTGACCAGTCGGGGTTGGGGCGGGATGCCCCTGGAAGCCTGGCAGGCTGGGGCAGCCTTGGTGCTCCGCGGCTGACCTGCCGGGAGGGAGGAGGCGCGCGCCGGGGAAGACGGCGCCAACTGCCGTCAACACCGGGCCGGGTTTATATTGCTGGGATGCAAATAAAACAGCCCCGCTGGCCAGTTAACTCTGACTCCTGCCTTGTCTCTGTCTGTCACGAACCCCGGTACGGTGGCAAGTTGCCACACATGGTATCTGGTTATTTTAGACTAGACTATTGTCCTCTCCTCTCCTTTCCCCACCATCTAGAGACCTACATCAACTACTACTACAGCGCCATTAGTGAAGAGAAACGGCGCATATCAGTGAACTAGTTACGTTAACGTTAGTAGGCTAGTACCACACTCTAGTAAAGACTTTTATCTCGTAACATTGAGCACAAATCAACCGAATTATGTTACAAATGTAAAGTACGAGTACGAGGGAATGCACCATAACGCCATTGTAAATCGCAAGCTTATGTTAGCTAACTCGCTAAACTCTATGGGAAATTATAGTAGTAAGCTAATAGGCTAGCAGTCGGATACGTAAATGCATTTATTTACAAAGCATTTATTCTGAATACAAATATGAAAGCATTATCAGCGTTATTGTAATAATATAAAAATTGATGACAAAATAGTATTAGACTACGTTACGTACATGTGTAGTCGTTTTCGCCTTTGCTGCTTCGCTTCGGTGTCCCCCACTAGCTTGAAGCACGGCCAAGAAAGCGGTGGCAACCGGCAGTGCAGTAGTGCCGTTGACTTACGAAAGTCGGAACAAACTTTTAAATTAGGCCTTGTAGATCTAATATGAGTGAAGATTCAACAACTGGATAGCTTATTTCTCGCCTCAAAATTGTTCAGAAACAGATTTTGGTGGACTGCAAAGGTGAAATAAGTTAAAGTTTACGTACTTCATACAACGGAACCCCACTACTCATGCTCAACTCCCATTGGCTCACAGAAGGGTACTGTGAGTGGAGGTCTCAAACCCCATTGGCTCACAGAACTAGGGTGATGAGAGTGGAGGTCTGCAGCTGGACCCTTCTCGAAAGATGGGCAGCGACTCAGCTGTCCTGACATCAGTGGGGAGTTCATTCCACCAAGGAGTGGTGGTCTTAATGTAGTAGTAGCAGTAGTAATAGTAGTATAAATAGTAGTAGCAGTGGTAGCAGTAGTAGTAGCAGTAGTAGTAGCAGTACTAGTAAAAGTAGCACTAATAGTAGTAGTAGTAGTAGTGTTGTATTTTAGTAATAATCATCAGTTTAAACAATCTAACAATTAGTATAACGCTAAGATAAGTTATTTTCTGTCTGTTGTTATGGGTGTGTGTGTGTGTGTGCGTGTCTGTGTGTGTGTGTGTGTGTGTGTGTGTGTGTGTGTGTGTGTGTGTGAGAGAGAGAGGGTTGGCATCATATGAAGCCTTGCTCTGCAGCTCAGAGAGAGAGGATCCAGTCACCATAGCTACCGTGTGCGTGCATGTGTGTGTGTGTGTGTGTTCAGAGAGCCAGCTTGTGATTGGTTAATCGAGGAGTGGGTGGGCGGGTCGAGCAACTGAAAGCGTCTCTCTCTCATACAGATGAAGACAGAGAGAGAAAAAGCTTTTGCGTCCATCTTCTCTTCCTCTTCTCTTCTTCTTCTCCTCCATCCAAAATAACTTCGTCCTTCCATCTTGTCTTCCACTGCTCTTCTTCTCCATCCTTCCATCCAGAGACAGACTGGTAGCCTTACAGATTGATAGACAGACAGACGGACAGGTCTTCATCTTGGTCATCTTCATCATCCTCAGAGGACAGGAAGACCCCTGACCCTCACCCCGTCACCATGGCAACGGTCATCTGCACTCGTTTCACCGAGGAGTATCAGCTGTACGAGGAGCTGGGCAAGTAAGTCACCCAAGCATTTTTTTTATTTTTTTTATTATTTGCATTGTTGTTTTTTATTGTTCTTTATTATTGTAGTTATTTATTTTATTATTTTATTATAATATTATTTATTACTATTTATTATTATTATTATTATTATTATTATTATTATTATTATTATTATTATTATTATGTTTTAGATCTTAGTTTTATTATATTATTATTTTGTTGGCATTTATTATTTTATTATTCTTATTATTCTTATTATTGTTTTTTGTTATTTTCATTATTTCTATTATATTATTTTAGTTGTATTTTTTATTATTCTTCTATTATTATTTTATATTATTATTTTGTTATGTATTTGTGTATGTATTTTTTTCATTATAATAAGTATAATAAGTAAGTATTGTCATTCATATTATTGTGTTATTATTATTATTATTATTATTACTGCTCTAATGCAGAAGAAATGAGAATCTAAAATAAAAATTAAACCACAACCAGCAGATTATAGATTATAGATGCCTTGCTGAAGGGCACCACAATCATCTTACCCACATTCACAACTGGTCTGGGGATACAAACCGAGAACCTTCTGATAGATAGATAGATAGATAGATAGATAGATAGATAGATAGAGAGAAGGATGGGTGTAACACCTTTCTGACCCCATCCCACTCCCCACCTACACACAAGAGTTCCTTACATAATGTATTGGTGGGTGGCAGAACACAGCTTTCATAAGAGAGAGAGAGAGAGACAGACAGACAGACAGACAGATTTAGTAATATTTTATTTTCTTCATACTGTGTTGAATCGACTGTGAAGCATCAAATCAAGAGAAAATAGAAAATATTTCAATTTGGTCTTCAGGCGACGACCTGATGATGGTGATGATGATGATGATGATATGATGATTGAAAGCAGAATATTGATAAAAAATATTTTGACCTCACTGCTGGTTCCCCCTCTTGTGTTTCCAGGGGAGCGTTTTCCATCGTGCGCCGCTGCGTCAAGGTGCTGTCAGGTCAGGAATATGCCGCCAAGATCATCAACACCAAGAAACTGTCAGCCAGAGGTGAGGACCTGAGGGAGGACTATGGATACCAGTGTGGACAAATCCCTTTGAGATCTGGCCACACACAATGTGGATTTTTATTCCATTTTATTATTATTTTATTATATCTTATCAGTAAATTAATATATTTATTATTATATTATAGGTTTTATCATTACATATATTTGCTTTTAATTGGATTTTTTATTATTATTTTTTTAAATTTGAATCTGTATTTTTGTGATAGCAGAACAACATGCAGTAACCTGTCCAGGTCGTGTCCAACACCAGTCCAATGAAACAGTGGGAATGAGAGGGAGGCAGTAGTCAAGCTTTTTGTTTTTAATTCATTTTTAATAAATGTTTTATTTGATTAGAAAACAAAATCAATACGGAAGCAGTACAACCACAGTCTCTACTGGTTCCACTGGGAGCTGACCAGTACAACTAGTCTCCTACTGGTTCCACTGGGAGCTGACCAGTTAACTGTGGTAATATCATTTCTAACCTCTAAGTCTGTATCAGACTCACCTTCAAAAAGCATCAGGAGTGGAGGGCTGTGATTGTTTCTGCTGTGTCTGTGGCTTTGTCCTTAAATGACCTAATTAAAGTCCTAATTAGAGCTAATGAGTTGATTGGAAGTGATTAGCAGCACTTAACAAGGCTTAACGAAGCTGTGGTCTGGTGGCGGAGCTAAACCAAACAACAGAGAGGAAGCTCCTCACCAGGTAAGACGAAACAAGATGCAACACGATGAGATGCACTTTAGTGTCCCTGCAGGAAGATTTGTCTCGGACATAACATAAGCCATAACAGCAGCAACAGACTAGGAACATACAACCAATCAGCAGAATGAAAGGCAGGATGCTGTGTTGTTGTCCGGTGAGGAGAAGAGTAATGAAACAAGGTTCCAGTCTAACTCACCCAGCAGATACTTTTGAAAAATGCCAGTTTCAGTGTTGGAGAGGGAGGGATGAAGGGGGCGTGTCTCTAAAATTGATCAGGGCTTGACTCGTCAGGGCGTCTCCCACTAGCTCTTCCAGGTCGGTGCGCATCCAGTTAACTCTTCCAGGCTTGTGCGCATCCTGCTAGCTCTTCCAGGTCGCTACATCTCCCCCTAGCTCTTCCAGGTCGCTACATCTCCCCCTAGCTCTTCCAGGTCGGTGTGCCTCCCGCTAGCTCTTCCAGGTCTGCTTCAGGCCCAAAGCTAGCAGGATAGCTTTCCAGACGAGCATCAGGTCGGTGCCTGCTGGCGGTCCAGCTCCGCCCGTCTCCAATCATTGGAGACATTGTTTTAAATTTGTGCCACGCAGCTCCCGCTACCCCTACACCTCTCTCTCTCTCTCTCTCTCTCTCTCTCTCTCTCTCTCTCATTTTGCTGGTGCTGCAGCCTTGTGCTAGCTGATAGCTACAGCTAGCTTAGCCTCCATTAGCTTAACTAGTGAAGGCAAGGTACGCTGCCAGTTTCAAAAAAATATTTCAAACTGGTTTTGACAAAATACCAAAAACCATGCCCACGCCCACTTCCATCTTATACAAATACAAATACAAGTACAAATGGTGGTCTCTCTGCACACCCCTAATAATCACCATCTCTACCAGCCTGTCAGCCTTTACCAGCCTCTACTCTATTTTACATTGTGGCCACCGGGTCGATTTGGAGGGAAATCTGCTGGATTGCTTTACGGCACCAAACAGGAAGAGGGCGCTGTTCTTCCAGCGCTAACGGAGCTAAAGATAAAGAGTTTCTGGAGACGGCAGATGGAGGAAGGAGAGAAAGGAAGATGGAGAAATCACTTCCAACATGTTGATCCTCTTCAGGAAAGACAAAGACGCCAGGGAGGGGGGGGGGCTTGGAAGCAACGGGGCTTATGGGAAATGTAGTCTTAATGTGGAGAAACACTCGTAACAATACCACTGGTGAGATAGAGACTACCAGTCGTCTCCATGGTCTCACTGGTTTACAGTCATTATACCAGGTAGAAGTAGTAACATGATGATGATATATTGATGATAACATGAAACAGAAACTTTAACACTTTAACAGTCTTGGTGAACGACACGTTGCTTTTACAGGAAAAGTATTGAGGCTAAAAGAGTATATTATTATTATTATTACTATTATTACTATTATCTGTCCATGTCTATAATATTACTGCAATGAATATATTGTATTATATACTGTATACAGCCCTCCTTTAACTAACTTTAACTAGTTGGTTGGTTTACTCTGAAACCAGCTGGTTAAGTGGGTTCAGCTGTCTGAGAAGTGTTTTGGCTGATCTGAAGTCAGCCAGCAGCGATGCAGGAGACAGTTAACCTGGAGACACCCAGTCCTGGACATCTGTCTGTCTGTCTGTCTCTCACTCTCACTCTCTGTCTGTCTGTCTGTCTGTCTGTCTCTCTGACTGTCTGTCTGTCTGTCTGTCTTTCTGTCTCTCTCTCTCTCGCTCTCCATTTCTGCTGATTTTTTTCAGATCACTATTCTGGTTTTTAGATTTCCTTTGGTTGCTTAGCAACACCGCCTGGAAAGTTGACAAAGATGTGTGTGTGTGTGTGTGTGTGTGTGTGTGTCTACATCTCTCTCTCATTCACTTCATTTTGTTTCCAATCTGTTTGTTGGTCTGAAGAAACCAGTATAGTACAGTATATTCATTGCAGTAATATTATAGACATGAACAGATAACAATGATAATAATAATAATAATAATAATAATAATAATATACTAAAGAAATATTAAATAACAGTACAATTAATTTCCATTCAGCTGCTGTGCTACCGCGTAGACGTTCAACAGATTTGTGTTGTAATATTAATATTCCCGTTCAGGTTGGAAGCCAATTGTTAAGGAAAGATTGATGACATCACACAAAACAAATAAATAACATTTCAGTACTGATGCAGTCACATTTTACTGTTTGGATTTTCACGTTTAGTTTTATTTTATAACTGATTTGTTTGAAGTTCTGACATTGTGGGATTTCACTCTCTTGTGTTATTGATATTTCTCATTTAATTAATTTCCACTATCAGTTAATTGGTTTCTGTGCAGAAGCATTGCTTCATATTTCTTTAGAAATGTATTTTAGACGTCCTGGCTGGGAGATGATCATTAGCAAACATTTCTCTTTTGACAATTATTAACTTCCTCTTGGTCTTTTTTAGGTTCAACAATTAAAAAAATTATATATTGAGTATTGACTTGGGAACAACTAAATCCATATTTTCATGGCTAAATGTGATATCCAGAAAAGTACTTAAAATGCTTAACATCACTTTTTAGGATGAAATTGAATTTGGCTGTGATCTGAGAGCGGTAGTGGTGGTTTTACGTGCATGTGTGGTCATAGGCGCCGATTTATGTTTTTGCCAGTGGGTGCTCAAATTAAGTGAATACCACCAAGGTGAAGATTGTCACAGAATAACTTTTATTGCGCTTGCTTTAGTAATTACCGTGGTGCAGGCTGCTGTCATCTGTCAACGTAGACACACACAGAAACGAAATGCAACACTGCTCTGCTACAAATTCATTACTGGTGGTGGATGCCTCACTTTGTCTTTACACTCGGTATCTCTCTCAGTTTTTTAATTACAAATTCATCCGTTTTTACCCGATCATCGCCCGTGTTTCACATTTGCTGTGTCGCTAGCTACGTGATGGAACAACGTTGGTTTAGCCGACTCTAACGTTACATTGGCAGTTGGCTACGTGACCACGCCCCTTAACGTAGCCTACACACGCACAGAGCTGTAACAAGTTTAATTGGATAATGCGATTTGTAGTTAAAATGTTCACTGATAATAATAAGTAATAATAGAATAAATAGATGCGTTTTTTTGTTGTTGAAAGATGCAGTTTTTTTTATTCATTCATTTTTTAATCAGCCTTCCCCGTGGGTGCTCAACCTTTTCAGTGGGTGCTCAAGCACTGGAGCACCCACGTGATCGGTGCGTATGTGTGTGGTAATCCTTGAGTTCCTGGTTTTATCCAGTCTCCATCTTCATCTCTTCATCTATCATAGTCTCCATCTTTGTCTCCCAGCCTCACTGTGGTGTTCCTCACTGCTCTTCCCAGAGATCACCTGTCAATCAAACAGTGTGTCCAGTACTGTGACGTCTTTCTCCCAACAGGATTTCCTGTTGATGGAGTTTGAGTTCCTGTAGGTGGCGCTATTTTCTTTGTCTGTTCAGCCATGGTGGCTATCGCTGCTCATGCTAACTACCCAGTTCTTCTTCTGTTGAAATGTAAAACGCATCACTTCCTGTCTCCAGAGGATTTCTCCCAGGAAAGACCTACCTGACACCGGGTGTTTAGAACAGCAGATGGAAAAGCTTCATGACCTGGTAGAGGTTGATCACTGTTGAGGTCCAGAGATCATGACCTGGTAGAGGTTGATCACTGTTGAGGTCCAGAGATTATGACCTGGTAGAGGTTGATCACTGCTGAGGTCCAGAGATCAGAGAGAGGAGAGGACAGAGGCTTACTGTGTTTATATAAAATATTTCAGATTATTACTTTACACTTCTGTCTACTGTTGACAACACAAAACATCAACACTCTGCCTCCATGTTCAGGTTAGCACATTGTGTAGAACTCCAGGCACAACTTTTCCATTGTGGTTTTATATTTTTCAGCTGCCCCAGACCTAACTAACCCTAACCCAGACCTAACTAAACCTAACCCAGACTTAACTAACCCTAACCCTAACCAGACTTAACTGCCATAAAGTAAAAATGGTTGGATAGTAGCTTCTAGCAGCATAATCGTCTCATCAGGGGCTTTTTTTACATCCATGGAGTATTCCCTCCTTAACCCAGTAACCCGGTTTTAGGTTGACACATGTAAATATCATAACTAGGTCAAAATAACCTGGTAAGCTCATACTCTGTCTGGTTATCTCCCATTTTAAACTGGTTACTGTGGCAGATCAGATCAGCGGTACTTTACAAGTACTTTTCATCATTTGTTTCCCGGTATTAGCAGTGAGCTACTGTTACACAGTCGAAGAGGATGAGGACATTCTGTTAACTGGAGACTCTCAAGCTTAAACCAGAGCTCCTTTAACTAGAGCTCCTTTAACTAGAGCTCCTTTAACCAGAGCTCCTTTAACCAGAGCTCCTTTAATTAGAGCTCCTTTAACCAGACCTCCTTTAACCAGAGCTCCTTTAACCAGAGCTCCTTTAACTAGAGCTCCTTTAACCAGAGCTCTTTTAACTAGAGCTCCTTTAACTAGAGCTCCTTTAACCAGAGCTCCTTTAACCAGAGCTCCTTTAACTAGAGCTCCTTTAACCAGAGCTCCTTTAACTACAGCTCCTTTAACCGGAGCTCCTTTAACCAGAGCTCCTTTAACCAGAGCTCTTTTAACTAGAGCTCCTTTAACCAGAGCTCCTTTAACTACAGCTCCTTTAACCAGACCTCCTTTAACCAGAGCTCCTTTAACCAGAGCTCCTTTAACTAGAGCTCCTTTAACCAGAGCTCCTTTAACCAGAGCTCTTTTAACTAGAGCTCCTTTAACTAGAGCTCCTTTAACCAGAGCTCCTTTAACCAGAGCTCCTTTAACTAGAGCTCCTTTAACCAGAGCTCTTTTAACTAGAGCTCCTTTAACCAGAGCTCCTTTAACTACAGCTCCTTTAACCGGAGCTCCTTTAACCAGAGCTCCTTTAACCAGAGCTCTTTTAACTAGAGCTCCTTTAACCAGAGCTCCTTTAACTACAGCTCCTTTAACCGGAGCTCCTTTAACCAGAGCTCCTTTAACCAGAGCTCTTTTAACTAGAGCTCCTTTAACCAGAGCTCCTTTAACTACAGCTCCTTTAACCGGAGCTCCTTTAACTCCTCTCTTCATCTTCTTATGTTGGCTCATTAGCCTCTGATTAGCCAGCTGCTATGGTGACCACTGGGAGCTGACCAGTACAACCACAGTCTCTACTGGTTCTACTGGGAGCAGTACAACCAGTCTTCTACTGGTCTTCTACTGGTGAACTGCCTTGCTCAAGGGTCTTTCAATGGTAGTTGTTAAGGGAGGGACGTATCTCATGTCGGGGATTTGAACCAGAAACCTTCCAGTCAAAACAACTTCAGTTGTTCATAAAACTTAACTTCCTGTTTTGGTCTGTTGTTGTCAGATCACCAGAAGTTGGACCGCGAAGCTCGAATCTGTCGCTTACTGAAACACCCCAACATCGGTGAGTACTACTACTACTATTACTACTACTACTACTAGTACTACTACTACTACTACTACAAATACTGACATTAGCAGTAACTAATCTATTGCTAATCAACTAATTACCAAATATTTAGTTGTTCTTCCTGTTTAAACAAAGCAACACAGCCACCATCTCTCTCTCACACACACACACACACACACACACACACACACACAGAGGTCATGCATTGCTCGGAGCTCGATGAGATTTGATTAAAAATGGATGATGATGAATTATGGAACTGTTAGCAACTCGTTACTAACGGCAACCAGACCATAATTACTAATTCATAACAAGATATTATTACCAAGGAGACGGAACAAGAAAGAGACACAGATAGAAGAAAAGGGAGAAAGAGACACAAGAGCTTCTCCACCATCTCCAGCTCCTGTTCCCTCCTACACACTGAACCACAGTGTGTGTGTGTGTGCATGTGTGTGTGTGTGTGTGTGTGTGCGTGCGTGCATGTGTGTGGTGAAGTTATTGGACCTCCAGGTTTCTGTAGAAGTTTAACCCTGTATCTCCAGATCCCAGTGGAGAGGAAGCGTAGGCTGATTGTTCCTCAGTTTTGTCCTCCAGAACTTTATGCATGTGGAACTAATGTAACTGAACGAATCAGCGGAGGGGGAACTGTTTTACCACGGACCACCAGAGATCGACAGGTCATGAACCACCACCATCAAAAAGGCAGCTTGATTTAGCATCATTTGGGTCTGAACTGTAATATCTAAGTACTGGCCATCGCCTCCTCTACCTCTTACCGCCACCTTCAGTTTGGTGTAGCTGATACTGGTTTGTCTTGTCGTGTATAAATTATTACTTCATGTATTTGTGCTCGTTTACTGCGTTAAAAGATGGTAGCATGTGGTGTATGGCATCATACCAAGTTTACTGCACTGCTTCCCGTTCCCTAGTCCCTCTACCAGTCCCTCCCTTAGTACCTCTACCAGTCCTATACTAGTCCTCTAGCAGTCCCTCCTTCAGTCCTATACTAGTCCTCTACTAGTCCTCTACCAGTCTTTCCACCAGTCTTCCACTAGTGCTCTTCCAGTCCTCCAACCAGTCCTTCCATTAGGACTGCTTTCACAAAGACTACTTTCAATGAGCAATGCTAACATACTAGCACATCCTTGACTTGTTTCATTGAGAAATGCTAGCATGCTGGAGGTGGATCACTGGTGTGTTACACATGAAATATGAAAACACCACTGACTATTACTTTAATAAAGTGAAAGCAAAAGAATCATGGCTAGGAAGACAGACAGACCGACCAACAGACAGACAGGCAGGCAGGCAGGCAGGCAGACAGGCAGGCAGACAGACAGGCAGGCAGGCAGACAGGCAGGCAGGCAGGCAGGCAGGCAGGCAGGCAGGCAGACAGACAGACAGACAGACAGACAGGCAGGCAGATATGACCTCACATGGACCCCACCAGCCAATCAGTAATTTGCAGTAGATTCCAGCAGCCAATCACAGCGTGTGTGGGCAGGTGGACTCAATGCTCAATAGATACTTCAGAGTGTTATGCAACACTGTGTGTGTGTGTGTGTGTGTGTGTGTGTGTGTGTGTGTTGCTAAGCAACAGTGTCCTTAGGTAGAGGCATCGAAACCCTCTCTCCTCCCACACACTAACTTGCATGCACGCACACACACACACACACACACACACACACACACACACATACCTGTGTGAAAGCACTCAGACATAAGCAGATTTCTCTCTCAAAGCACTAAAGTACTCCTACACATTGCAGCAGTGGGATTTGACGTGTGCGTGTGCGTGTGCGTGTGCGTGTGCGTGTGCGTGTGCGTGTGTGCGTGCATCTGCGTGCGTGCATGCGTGCGTGTGTGCGTGTGTGCGTGCGTGCGTGAGTGGGTAGTTTCTCTTCCATGGTTATATATCATATTATACAATATATCCAGTTTAAAAACTGGTTTCAATATTTCCCAGTTGCAGCGACTTGTCAATCAAATCAATAATCCGTCTCCACTGAGCTTCTGATTCATTTTCAATCTAATAATATCTATAATAATATAATATATATAATAATAGTGACTTCATCAACCAGCGAGACTCCAGTCAGGTCAACAGTAGAATCAGAGGTCAGAGGTCAGTGACCCTGAATGATCATGGATGATCTAAAAAGCTAGAGCTCAGGTGTTCTGGATCTGGAGATCTTAGGAATTTAGTATTTAAGGATCTTAGGATTTCAGCATGACAGGATCTTCTGATCTTGGGATCTTGGGATCTTGGGATCTAAGGACCTAAGGTGTGTATTTAACTTCTGGAGGGATTCTGAACTACTTGACTCATCTAGAATAGTCTGAGTATATTTTTGTTGCTTACCAGGTTGCTGTTAGCTGTACTTTGATTGCTTAAGTATTCAGGAAACACTACCCTGACCCTTCCTCTTAGCCTTGCCTATTTGTCGTCAATTATGTGTCTGAGCTCTTGTTCATTGGCTCTTGTTTATTTGATACACTTATTTGTCTTAGCTCTTGTTTATTTGATTCTCCTATTTGTCTCATTTGTTTAAGATAAAGTAGGTTGCTAACTTATTGCACTCTTACCTTAACACTAGTTCTGCTCTTAGTTGCTTGTTTAGGAAGGAAATGCACTTACGATTTCTGGTGACTGGTAGTTCTCTACCTATGTTGAATGCACTTATTGTAAGTCGCTTTGGATAAAAGCGTCTGCTAAATGACTGTAATGTAATGTAAGGATCTTGGGGTCTCAGCATATCACAATCTCAGGATTTTAGAATCGTTGGATTTCTTGATAGTACGATCTCAGTTTCTTAGGATCTTAAAATCTGATAATGTCACAATGTCAGGATCGCAGGATCGCAGGATTTTAGGATTTTAGGATCTGAGGCTGGGGACACTAGTTTAAATCCTAAACAATTTTGAAAACTCATTGCATCACACACATAATAATAAATTTCACAGATTATTTCGGAGGATTATTATTATTATTTAGGATATCATGAATGGAACAAATACTGCTGTTTGTATATGTACACATGTATCGCAATCAGAATCAGTTTTATTGCCAAGTATGTTTTCACATACAAGGAATTTGACTTGGTGTTTGGTGCATAACAATAAACAATAACAATAAACAATAAACATAGCAAGAGAAAAATAAAAAAACAAGAATAAAAGATATTATAAGAAATAAGAAAAATAATAATGACAATAAAATAAAAAGAATATGTGCCATATATATGTGCAAGGGTAAGTTTGTTAATGTAACGTGTTCTTCTTCTTCCAGTCCGGCTACATGACAGTATTTCTGAGGAGGGACATCATTACCTCATCTTTGACCTGTGAGTTCTGTTCTGCTCTATAGAAGGATCGTACTCCTCACTGTACTCTAGTTTAATGATATTTCTTTCTTTGATTCTCTCTCTTTGTCTCTCTCTCTCTCTCTCTCTCTCTCTCTCTCTCTCTCTCTCTCTCTCTCTCAGGGTAACAGGTGGAGAGTTATTTGAAGATATTGTAGCCAGAGAATATTACAGTGAAGCTGATGCCAGGTCAGAAAACCACATCCATCATCCATCCATCATCCATCCATCCATCATCATCCATCCATCCATCATCCATCCATCCATCCATCCATCCATTCATCATCCCTCCATCCATCCATCCTCTGGTTGTGTGGAAACCTTTAAGAGGAGTTAAGAGGTTTTCACACTACAACAGAGTCACAATTGATCCTTACACTGTTTACATTCCTCTTCTTCTTCTTCATATTATTATCTCTACCTCTTTCTCTCCAGTCATTGTATCCAGCAGATTTTGGAGGCGGTGCTTCACTGTCACCAGATGGGCGTGGTCCACCGAGACCTGAAGGTACCTGTCTGTCTGTCTACCTGTCTGCCTGCTGTGCTCTGTTAGCCCTAACCCTAACCCTTTAAAGGTCCAGTGTGTGTATCTGGGTGGAAATTTGACTTTTTTGAGAACCTTTCAACAGAATCAATCTACTTCCTGTATAGTTTGCCAGACAGCATCCATCTAGCCAACATCCCCATGCCACTGTCTCCAGTGTAGGCACAGCGGGGCTCAGTCGGTCCGACCAGCTTTGTCTCAAAATGGATTTTCTGGTGATGTGATGTTGAGGAAAACAGCGCTACCATAGGTGTTTATGTACCAACTAACTGACCAATACTAGCTTCCTTGGTTAGTTAACTCTACTAGACAAATGAAGGCCACGCCCCCTCAATGTACTGGGAACTGGCTGAGCATAGAGTGTAGAAACTGGACTGGAGAAAGTGCCATCTGTATGAAGCCCAGGAAGTGGGTTTTCTGGCCGCATTGTTAGCATTGTTACCATTGCTCATGTAAACCATTGGGCAGAGCTAGCGGTTATCATCTCTCTCTCCCAGCCAGAGAACCTGCTGCTGGCCTCCAAGTCCAAAGGAGCTGCCGTCAAGCTGGCCGACTTTGGACTGGCCATCGAGGTAGAGGGAGACCAGCAGGCCTGGTTCGGTAAATACTACTAAAATATACTGTACTACTACTACTACTACTACTACTACTACTACTACTGGTAGGCCATCGAGGTAGAGGGAGACCAGCAGGCCTGGTTCGGTAAATACTACTAAAATATACTGTACTACTACTACTACTACTACTACTACTACTACTACTAGTAGGCCATCGAGGTAGAGGGAGACCAGCAGGCCTGGTTCGGTAAATACTACTACAATATACTGTACTACTACTACTACTGTTACTACTACTAGTAGGCCATCGAGGTAGAGGGAGACCAGCAGGCCTGGTTCGGTAAATACTACTACAATATACTGTACTACTACTACTACTACTACTACTACTACTAGTAGGCCATCGAGGTAGAGGGAGACCAGCAGGCCTGGTTCGGTAAATACTACCAAAATATACTGTACTACTACTACTACTACTACTACTACTGGTAGGCCATCGCGGTAGAGGGAGACCAGCAGGCCTGGTTCGGTAAGTACTACTACAATATACTGTACTACTACTACTACTACTACTACTAGTAGGCCATCAAGGTAGAGGGAGACCAGCAGGCCTGGTTCGGTAAGTACTACTAAAATATACTGTACTACTACTACTACTACTACTACTACTGCTGCTACTAGTAAGCCATCGAGGTAGAGGGAGACCAGCATGCCTGGTTTGGTAAGTACTCTAAACTACTCCGGTACTACTACTACTAGTAGGTAGAGGGAGACCAGCAGGCCTAGTTCAATAAGTACTACTAAAATACTGCAGTACTACTACTACTACTACTGCTACTAGTAGGCCATCGAGGTAGAGGGAGACCAGCAGGCCTGGTTTGGTAAGTACTCTAAACTACTGCAGTACTACTACTACTACTTTCTTTCTTTGTTCTTTACCTCTTTATTCTAACAGGTGTGTGTGTTTGTGTGTGTGTATACTGTCTGTACTGTGTCTGTTCTGTGTCTGTACTGTGTCTGTTCTGTGTCTGTTCTGTCTGTATTCTGTCTGTTCTGTGTCTGTATTGTGTCTGTTCTGTGTCTGTTCTGTCTGTCAGGTTTTGCAGGGACTCCAGGTTATTTGTCTCCAGAGGTTTTGAGGAAGGATCCATACGGCAAGGCAGTCGACCTCTGGGCCTGCGGTCAGACTCTATTCTATTCTATTCTATTCTATTCTATTGTACTAGGGTTAGGGTTATAATAGTAACATATATACAGTTGATCTATTCTAGTCTATTCTATTCTATTCTATTCTATCAGGTGTGATTCTGTACATCCTGCTGGTTGGTTATCCTCCATTCTGGGATGAAGATCAACATCGACTCTACCAGCAGATAAAGGCTGGAGCTTATGATGTAGGTCACATGATGTATGATGTAGGTCACATGATGTATGATGTAGGTCACATGACGTATGATGTAGGTCACATGATGTATGATGTAGGTCACATGATGTATGGTGTAGGTCACATGATGTATGATGTAGGTCACATGACGTATGGTGTAGGTCACATGACGTATGGTGTAGGTCACATGATGTATGGTGTAGGTCACATGACGTATGGTGTGGGTCACATGACGTATGATGTCGGTCACATGACATCTGGTGTCATGTGACCGACCTTCCGACAGTTGGATTCCAGTAGCACCATGCGTTCTTGAGCAAGGCACTGAAGCTTCTCTCCCTGATCAGAGCTTCAGCTAGATGACTGAAATCTGTTGAGAATCAGCTTCACAGTCACATGACTGAAGCAAAATCACTCCTATAAGAGTGAATGTTAACTCATCTCCTCCCCTCGCCTCCTCGCCTCCTTGTCTCCTCTGCTAGTTTCCTTCTCCAGAATGGGACACGGTGACTCCTGAAGCCAAAGATCTCATTAATAAGATGTTGACCATCAACCCTGCCAAACGCATCACTGCTGCCGAGGTTCTCAAACACCCCTGGATCTCTGTAAGAAAAACCTAACCTCTGACCTCTGACCTCTGACCCTAGCCCTGACCCTCAAACACCCCTGGATCTCTGTAAAGCCTTTTTGTTGAACATTATTTTTTGTTTTTCAGTTTCATTAGAAAATACACAGTGGAGATGAACAAGAAGCTCCTCTTCTTTTTTTGTTAGTATGATGATGATGATGATGATGATGATTATTATTATTGTTATTATTATTGGGGCAGGACGAGTATCAGTAACACTGACAAATCACTCTCTCTATTCTCTCTCTATTCTCTCTATTCTCTCTCTATTCTCTCTCTATTCTCTCTATTCTCTCTCTCTATTCTCTCTATTCTCTTTCTCTATTCTCTCTATTCTCTCTCCTCTCTCTATTCTCTCTATTCTCTCTATTCTCTCTCTCTATTCTCTCTATTCTCTCTCTATTCTCTCTATTCTCTCTCTATTCTCTCTATTCTCTCTATTCTCTCTCTCAGCATCGTTCTACTGTAGCTTCCTGTATGCACAGACAGGAGACGGTTGAATGTCTGAAGAAGTTCAACGCCAGGCGGAAACTCAAGGTATGCTGGGAAGTTTCTGTT
>JAXDDX010000127.1:502500-515000 GCA_034670405.1 Hoplostethus atlanticus | reverse complement strand
TGTTTTAACTTCAGTTAAAGGAGTACTTTACTTCAGTTAAAGGAGTACCTGCTCCTCGGTCTTTAAAACGTTTTCCAAACCCGCTAGATAACCAGACGGAGCTGTAACCGTCGAGACGTCAACAGTCTTAAATGTTCTGACGTTTCCGACCAGAATCCACTTTGTTTTATGTCACTTCCTGTAAGACGAGGCAGAGGGCGTTGGTTTGAGCGTTTCCATCGGTTTCAGTGTCCTGTTTCCTGTTCTGTTACTTGTCTGGTTATTAAAGGGGCAGTAAGTCGACCTCTGTTGGTGACCAGTGGGAATTGCAACAACATGGACGGTGTTTTGTCCTCCCTCTCCAGAAATCTGAGCAGCTAGCCAAGTAATCAATGAGTTACTGGTATTGATGACCAACTCAGTCAGATATATTATGGTCTGATGGGCTTCAGCGTCGGGCTCCTTACTAAGGAAAAAGTAATCAGTAGCAGCATTACTTGTTATTCATTTCAAAAGTAATAGTATTACTTATTACTACCTGGCAGGAGTGAGACGTTCCTCTTCCTCTCTCCTTCTAAAATCCGGATCAATCATTTTCCTCTCCTGTGATTGATCAGGAAACCAAACAGAGCAAGTAACCTTTCTACCGATTCTCATCAAAGTAGTGGGATTACTTCCAGCGAGAGAAAGTTAAAGGGGGGGTATTGTACTCATTTTGGGCTATTTAAACTGTTCCTGGGGGTCTTTACAAGACGTTTGTGAAGTCTATATAAAAAAAAATCCTAAAACCAGCTTCTGTGGTGTGTTTCAGTCTCTCATTTTCTCCATTGTAAAGAACAGGCTGTTTTGAGGGCGTGGAGGTTGTATGTAATGAGCACTGCTCTGATTGGCCGCCTCACGCGGCCAATCAGAGCAGTGCCTGGCGGAGGCGGAGGCGGAGGCGGAGAGCAGAGCGCCCATGCTGCTCAAGGTAAACAAATAAGCTTGATGCAGAAATCTACCATAACCATGGCGGCCGCTCCAGAACCAACACTGAGACCGGACATGTTTGAGCCGGAGTCTGACCCAGAATGGGAAGAGGCAGCTGAGCGGTTCCACTTAGTTTCTCAATGATAACAATTCTGTGTAATATTGTACTTTCGTGCCTTGTGTTTGTGTATATGGATGTGTGAGCGACACTCTCTGCTGTAGCCGGTCTATTTATGGCTCATGTCCATAAGCTTATTGAATACAACTTGCAGACAAGCTAGGATTGACAATTTTGTTGAGCTAGTTAACCAATATATTATTGGATGCAATCTATTTGCATCCAAACATCGCAGCCAAACAACCAAACACGATTGTACTAATGGTGGCTAAAGTTTACCGAGCCTGACACGTTCGACAGACTTATAAAACAGACACTGGTCCCAACAAATAACTTAAAGATGAGTCCTAACTCCAACCAATAACTTTACTTTTACTTTACTTTACTTTTAATGACTCCAGCTTTAGTTTTCTCTCTTCTTCCACGCCCAACAAGCCGTGGCTAGCCCCGCTAGCTCGTTAGCTAACCAGCAGTGAATATACTAACCAGACTAACTTGTAAATTAAATCAAAACATGGTGACACTTACAGATTCCAATTTTGCAGCTGGGTCACGTACCTTATGAATTGCTCCATCTTTAAACTTCAATTTAGATGCTAATCCTGCCGTTGCTCAAGCAGTCTGAGGACTGATCATCACACACAGAAAAAACTGTAGCCGTTAAAAATAAAATTAATCCACTCTGTCCTGCATTTTCACGTGTTGGGAGACTGTGCAGGGATCTATGTTGCTGCCTGCATCCTACAAAATAATAACTGGAGAGTTGATATATCTCCTGATATGTTGTTTTAGCTTCACTCGTAGCAAAGTAATGGTGCATTCCAGTGTACGCGGAAAAAACGGCGTCCGAATGTGATATGCGCCGATCCTCTTCACTAATGGCGCTGTAGTAGTTGATGTTGAGTTTAGATGCTTGTAACATTCTGAGACTTACCATACAAACATGAGTTTGCTGCGGGCGATTATGTTTTCCCGAGCAGATGCACTGGAACACATTTAGATTGGAAGTTAGGAATACCGACTCGGAATTATCGATTTCCGAGTACAATGGAATGCACCATAAGCAACGGCTTGCGGCACTGCTGTGAGCTGCATTTTGAGACGACGTAAATGGGATTGGTTGTTCACCTGGGCGTGGGCATGCTCTGAGAGGGGTTGGATTAGCCCCTTATGACGTCCAAAGGAACCACTTCTGTTTTTCTCCTATCTTTGGCACCGTTTTGGGAAAAAGGAAAATACAGAAAAACGGGTTGACTTCCAGATTTCAAATTTTCTCAGCTGCTTAGGGAAGTAATTTCCTGTGGAACACGTATAAGCGCCAGGAATAAACCGTTTCCCATAATATGGGACCTTTAACTTCTGGTGTCTCTCTCTCTCTGTCTGTCTCCCTGTGTGTCTCCCTGTGTGTCTCCCTGTGTGTCTGTCTTTCTGTCTCTCTGTCTGTCTCTCTCTCTGTCTGTCTCTCTGTGTGTCTGTCTTTCTGTCTGTCTGTCTGTCTCTCTCTCTGTCTGTCTCCCTGTGTGTCTCCCTGTGTGTCTGTCTTTCTGTCTCTGTCTGTCTGTCTGTCTCTCTCTCTGTCTGTCTCTCTGTGTGTCTGTCTTTCTGTCTGTCTCTCTGTCTGTCTGTCTGTCTGTCTGTCTGTCTCTCTGTCTGTCTCTCTCTCTCTGTCTGTCTCTCTGTGTGTCTGTCTTTCTGTCTGTCTGTCTGTCTCTCTCTCTGTCTGTCTCCCTGTGTGTCTCCCTGTGTGTCTGTCTTTCTGTCTCTGTCTGTCTGTCTGTCTCTCTCTCTGTCTGTCTGTCTCTCTGTCTGTCTGTCTGTCTGTCTGTCTGTCTGTCTGTCTGTCTCTCTCTCTGTCTGTCTCCCTGTGTGTCTCTCTTTCTGTCTCTCTGTCTGTCTCTCTCTCTCTGTCTGTCTCTCTGTGTGTCTGTCTTTCTGTCTCTCTGTCTGTCTGTCTGTCTGTCTGTCTCTCTGTCTGTCTCTCTGTCTGTCTGTCTGTCTGTCTGTCTGTCTCTCTGTCTGTCTCTCTCTCTCTGTCTGTCTCTCTGTGTGTCTGTCTTTCTGTCTGTCTGTCTGTCTCTCTCTCTGTCTGTCGCCCTGTGTGTCTGTCTTTCTGTCTGTCTGTCTGTCTGTCTGTCTCTCCAGTGAGGAAACAGGACATCATTAAAGTGACTGAGCAGCTGATTGAAGCCATCAGCAATGGAGACTTCGAGAGCTACACGTACGACACTCACACACACACACACACACACACACACACACACACACTATGTTGTAGACTCCCTGGCGCCGTGATAGACTAGTTTCCATGGCCACCTGTGGTGTGGATTGAATGAATGAATGTTTGGTTTTGACTGATTTAATATGAACCAGGTTTGTTTTCTCAGTAAAATGTGCGACCCTGCTGTGACCGCGTTCGAACCCGAAGCTTTGGGGAATCTGGTTGAAGGCCTCGACTTTCACCGCTTCTACTTTGAAAACTGTAAGATGAATCTCTACTGTTTTACATCCTTCTTCCTGAAAATGTGAAACTAAGGTCCAATCCCATTTCTTATTTTACCCCTACCCCTCGTTTTCGACTTGCCCCTCAGAACAGAGTTACAGGGGTAGTGGTTGAAATCTCCCCCTATGAAATGGGACAACCCTTCAAGACCCTGATACGTCATCAGTAGTCATTGATGGCGTTTACGGTGTAGTGTGCCTCTGAAAAACCTCCGTTTGGAGGGCCATGTAGCCCTAGCACTTCGCCCTACCCCTCGATCCCAACAAGAATTGGGACACCCCTACCCCTACACGTGAACACACAAAACGGAGGGGAAGGGCCAAGGGGTGAATTGGGATTGGGCCCAAGATACTTTCTTTGTCCATATCGTTCCATCTTGGTGGGTTCGTTTTTTTTGCTTTCGTTGTCACTCCAACTTGATTTCTTCTCTCTCCGTAGTCTGCCAGTCCATGCTGAAACATCACAGCATGGAGCCACAGTTTACCTTTAGTTAACCTAGTTTACCTAGTGAACTAGGTAACTGTCTGTCTCTCTCTCTGACTGAACAGTTAACCAGTTTAAACACCATCATGAATCCTCACATCCACATCCTCACATCTTGTATTGATTTTGATTTGATTGACTGTATTGATCTGCCCTCCGGTTAGTGGGGGTCCTGCTGCTTTTCTGTCCTACCAGCTAGTTGTTCACCTGGAACTCACGACTAAACCTGGTAGACAGTGAAGAGCAGCAGGACTCAAATGGAGAACAGATGTTTTTATTAGAAGTGAGACACTAACCTGTCTCTCTCTCCTGTCTCCAGTGTGGTCTAAGAACAGTAAACCGGTCCACACCACCATCCTGAATCCTCATATCCATCTGGTCGGAGACGAGGCGGCCTGCATCGCTTACATCAGAGTGACACAGTACATCGACGCCAACGGGACACCCCGAACCGCCCAATCAGAGGAGACCAGGGTGTGGCATCGCCGGGACGGGAAGTGGCAGATCGTCCATTTTCACCGCTCAGGCTCCGCCTCCACACTAAGCAAGTACGACAGGGTTGAGTCGAACTGTAATGCTGCGTTCAGGTCACATGGGAATAACAGAATGAACTGACGCTTCGATGCCACAATGTGAAGCTGTCAGATGCCATGATGGTAGTTTATAGAGACTTTGGTTTCTCCTGATCAGCTGATCAGTATTTTCTAGTAGTGTCTATATCTGTTGGAAGTTTATATCTGATGGAAGTTTGTATCTTCCGTCTTTCCCGCATGACCTGAATGCACACTGCTTTTCACTGCTTACACTGAACAATGTGTCCATGTGTTAGAAAATCCAATTCTGCCAGTCGGCAAGATGAAGATGAATTATTTAACCTCATGATTAAATGAATTGTTAAATCTTTTTTTTGCGGTTTAGGAGCAAGTAAGATCAGATAGATAGATAGACAGGCAGACAGGCAGACAGACAGACAGGCAGGCAGGCAGGCAGACAGACAGACAAGCAGGCAGGCAGGCAGACAGGCAGACAGACAGACAGACAGACAGACAGATATATGATGGTTTTCCTTCATCTCTTTCTCTCTTTCTCTCATTCTTTCCTTCCTCTCTCGTCCTTCTTCCTCTTTATCCGCTAGCTAACTCTGGAGTGGGCGGGCCTTCAACGGAGTGACCATCTCCTTGGCAACTGATTGATTGACAGTGGGCCGGCCGGCCGACCAATCAGGATTTGTTAGTATGACACAGTTTGAAGGGGGCAGGGCTAAATGCCTCACTCCAAAAGTCTGATTGTTGACTGCGTAACCAATCAATGAATCAACCAATCAGCTTCCTCTCTCTGCTTGTTTGGCTTTTGCTTCAACCACCCCCCTTGTGATTAGCCAATAGGCTTTCATGTATTATATGTATGTATTCTACATACATATAATACATATAAAATATATAATATAGTACTAGCTGCAGGTTGACTGATGTTCTCTGACTGTGTGTGACTGAGGTTCACTTACTTCAAAATATGACCAGTTGGAGGAATACTTTATATTCCTTAAATGGAATGAAATGTTTTGTTTTTTAAGATGATCGAGATGAACCCTGCCCTGCACATTGTTCTTTTCTCCTAGTTTTTGATGTTCCTCTGCTTCCATCAGGCCTCGAACCTGCGATCTTCCATTAACAACCACACCTCCATTCATATCAGTTCTTCCCCCGTTCTACCGGGCCTCCTAACAAGGGCCTTAACGAAGGGTCACCTAGTCCCCGGTTCTACCGGGCCTCCTAACGAGGGCCTTAACGAAGGGTCACCTAGTCCCCGGTTCAACCGGGCCTCTTAACGAGGGCCTTAACGAAGGGTCACCTAGTCCCCGGTTCTACCGGGCCTCCTAACGAGGGCCTTAACGAAGGGTCAGCTAGACCCCTGTTCTACCGGGCCTCTTAACGAGGGCCTTAATGAAGGGTCACCTAGTCCCCGGTTCTACCGGGCCTCCTAACGAGGGCCTTAACGAAGGGTCAGCTAGTCACCCGTTCTACCAGGCCTCTTAACGAGGGCCTTACCGAAGGGTCTGCAGACTCTACAGAATATAATAATTAGAATAATAAATCTGATCTGGAGAGAGCACTTGTTCCCTATTTCCTATCTCCTATCTCCCCTGTCTCCTGTCTCCTTCCTCCACATCTTCTATCTCCCCTATGCTGATAGCTGATATTCAATATCTTTAAATTTGATTGTTTTCATGCCACAATATTCTAAGTATTCAGTGTTTCCTCCAGATTTTGTTGTCATCAAAAGTCTCTGAAACCATTTAGAGCATCATGGACACTAAAACTCTCCACTGTCATATCGGAGGTGGACCATCTGATTTTGAATACACCAATATATATCATATATTGGCAAGCCAATATATCAGTCCAACCCATCCGTCCACCAGCCGTCGTTTCTCCTCCATCCTTTCTTTCCTCCCTTCGGGGATGCAAAATGGACCGATCCGGTCAGGCATCGCTGGTTGAAGGTTTAGTCCAGGTTCTCCTCCTGGTCTGGGGCTTCAGTCTGGATGAAACACTGCCAACAGAAACTACTCGCAATAAACCACAGACAGCAGCCGAGGAAACGACAGACACCAAAAGATAACACCAGTACTGACTCAGGGTCAGTTTCCGTCAGTATACTGTCAGCAGGACCAAAGAGTCTACTAACCCTCACCCCCTCACAATCATGATTCGATAGCTATCATGACATCGTACTCTGGTGTTTCCATTATTTTGCTCCTGACTGTGTTCAGGTTTCTAAATGTTTCCTCGCTGTGTGAAACCTCATATCTCCATCTGCAAAACTGGATGTCGATGTATTTTTGAACTGAGGAACTCTCAAGTTTGTTGCCCCTTGGACAAATGTAAAATTGGTATTTTAGCTTTAATTGTTCAATTTTCCAATTTTAATATTGGTCTCAGACAGTAAACCAGGGTCAGAACGATGGGCGGGACAAATGCTCCTACTGACCAATAAGAAGTGCAACCATCGGTCTCTCCCATTCTAATCATGAAAACATCACAATATTTCCAATTTCTTAAATGGAAAAAAACAAAAATTTGAATTTTTTTTTGAAAATGAAAGTATCAAACCGCCACTCAAAGTAACATTTTTCCAAGAGACAACAAGTTTAGATTTTAAAATATTGCACTAACTTTTCCACCTTGACCTCTCGTGACCCGACGGCCCGTCCAACCAGTATTACAGAGTTTGGTTTTCTGTGAATTCCTAGAAGGAACTCTTTTTTTGAGATGTGAGGTTTTGGAGTAATGGCAGCGTTATGAAAATGGATTTTTAAATATAGAGGTGTGTACTATTTCTTCCTCTTCTGTGAATGGTGTTTAGTTGGAGTGATTTTTCCTCATTGGTTTTAATGCATGCGCGACTTGGACTTTGTGTTTTGTGTTTCTGACTCGGTTGCCGTCACGTTTTGAAGCTGGTTTATCAACTCTTCAGTTACCTGGAAACTTGTTGGCGTCGTTAGCATTTGTCACTGAGAGCAATGGGTCCTGCTAGCTGCAAGCTAACAAAACGTCACGGTGCCGTTGTTATGACTTGATATTCGATAACTTGGACCTGTCCTGTCCGTCTCAGAGGCTTTAAAAAGCGTTTTACCGTCGGAAGAATGTAGAACTTTGTAAAATCAGATTCTTATTATGATGATATTATCTATATAGCGTTTGTATATTAAAAGCTTTTTAATGTTCAATCAATCTTCCAGTGCTAGCATTGTGTGTAATCAAAGTGCAAATCAACATGTATAAACTGGCCTTGATCACGCTGGAAAACATATTGCATACTATTACTGTTTTATTCAGATTATTATGTACTTTCTGGAGTGTGATGTGACTTCCTTAGCAGCTTTACCACAACAGGCTGATGCCACTGCCCTTTGTTTTTACTTGATATCACAGTGCCATTGGGCGTCCCATGTGGAGGCTGTATATTATATTACAGTTTTCTTTTGCATGGAGGTTTTTTATGGTACGTAAACGGCGGTAACAACAAGTGAAATTGTCCCAATGAATGCGGAGCGATGAAACATTTTAATGAAGACGCTGCTGAAGTTTGGCGTCCGATCGGTCAGACCGAGCGATTGATCGGTTGATTCACACGGTGTAGCGATGAGGTGAGGCGAGGGTTTAAATTGAGACGGAGCTTTACATTTTAAATTACAGTGTAAATCTTCCCACTCAAGAAAAAAGTGAACTAGTATCACATTTAAAATAAATGATTGTGTTCCTGTCTGCTGAGATGTGCTAGTCAAGGTTAACTAGCTGACTAACCTAAACACCTACATAAATAACAGGCACACTTTTATATCTGCCATGTTCAATATGTAAGGGTTAATAAACTTGATTCAGTTAGTTTGCATTGTGTTTGAAAAGCCACATTTGTATCATGTGACTTGTAGGCTAACAAAGTTTAGCAGTAAATGCAGTAATGCTGGTTTGCTAACTGACTGGTTTTGTCTTGAACACAATCTGAGTCTTTCACTGGGCTGCATTTTAAAATAACTAAATAAACATGATAAAAAAAACTAAATATCAGAATTTAAATCGGCAAAACAATCGCCAATGAAATTTCCACCGGCGACGGATTCAGTGTGACGGCGATGTGCCGAACCGTCTCAACAGAGCCCATGAGCAAGGCAATGACCCTGCTGACTGGATAGGAGCGTAGATCCCTGATGAGGAGTGACACATCATTTCCAGACCAGACATGAACATCCGTATGTGACGCATCCTTTTTAACAGCAGTTGGGACGCCGAATGGCACCTGCAGAATGAATGTCTGTTTTCTACAGTAGAGTAGTCAGTGTTTTATAATGCAGCACCTCAACTTTGACCTTTTGAAACACTCAAAACTGTTTGAGTACCAGGGTGCTGACTTAGTCCCCGGAGATATTTGAGATGTCATTTTTTAGCTCTTACATTTGTTTTTGGTGTTATGCTTGAAACAGAAATCCATCCATCCTAAAGCAGAATTCACATTTTACTCTGATCAAATGCTATGATGTTATGCCTGTCTTTTTAATAGATGCTCGATATCTATCTCTTGAATTGAGTCCAGTGGTTTCCAACCTCTGACCCCGCTGCATGCTGGGAAAAGCTCTGTTCCCCTTTCAGAAATGCATCTTTGTGTTTTTTGGTCAGGAGGAGCCGCTGTCAGGATTTAACAACATTTTGCTCTTGTAATATTGTATTAGAAATAATATCTTACAATGCTTGGCTCCTCGTCTCGACCTGGGGACATGGTCTTTAATGTGTTTCTACTTCAAAATAATCTGAAATCTGTGGTCCCCCGGAGGCCCCCAAGCCCAGGTTGGAAACCGCTGTGTGAAAGCATCACCATTAATCACTGTAGTTTGTACAGTTCACCACAGTGAGTTTTCTGTGTTGAAGGGAAACGCGACAGTCTGGTTTCTTTTCCTCACCAGAAACTTCAGTAACCTGGGAAATGGCTTGTTAGCATTTTTAGCATTCTTCACTGAAACCTATGGTTGAAATAAAATAAACAGTAATAATAGTAACAATAATAACATATTGACTAGCTATGATCAGAGGGGTGGACAACAGACTGGCTGATATCTGATTTTTCAAGGTAAAATAGTAAAGAGGACTGCAGCACACTGAAGGAACCATGTTGGAAGGAACCATGTTCTTGTTGCGTGGGGTGAAATGTGCTGCAACTTCTTCACTGTTTTTCCTGGACGGTCGGCACCTCCTCTGGCTGTGCATTCCTTTCTTATCTTTTCTACTACGATATCTGAAATCTAAAAGTCCAACATCGTCCTGAGATCTGGTTCCAACCTGAAACTGAAGGATGAAAACCGACCAGGACATTTCCCGCTGTCGCCGTTTCCCCTCCAGGATGATTTGAAAAGCTCTGCACACCAATAATCAGCTTGTTCACATCAAATACACATCGATGGATATTGTACTGTACTGTATTAACTGAACTCTAATGCTGCATGCCAAGTGTGTAACTTGTGTGTGTGTGTGTGTGTGTGTGTGTGTGTGTGTGTGTGTGTGTGTGTGTGAGGGTGGAGTGTGTGTGAGGGAGTGTGTTTGTTTCTAACAATTCTCTTTTGTAAAGGACGTACTGTAGTTTTTTGGAGTAATTCTGTAATAATTACACTAATCTACATTGTGTATGAAGTGTTTCTGTAAATAAACTGAGCTGGTCAAAGTCTCTCAGAATGGAAAATCCATCCATTGAAAATCAAAGTTATCATGTAGTAAATTTCAATATGAAGCTTGACATGTCAACATGTTGTCTTCATGATTTTATCACATTAGGATGATATGACAGAGAGAGAGGACAACCTGGGACAGCAGCGTCTCTTCTAAAGGGAGAACTCATAGAAAAGGTGATTTTTATTCAGTTTAGTCCAAAAGAAAGTGATAAAAACTGAAATGTTTCTTCAGATGTCTACAGGACAGAGTCAGTCTGGTCGTCTGTCGCTCTTCTTCTCTCAGTTCATTTTACCTGGTTGGTATTATAAAGACCAGTCAAGCAGACCAGTGGACACATTCACTGATTATAGCTGGTGGAGGTGGAGGTGGAGTAGAAATGGAGGTGGAGGTGGAGGTAGAGGTGATGAAGCAACGGCCCAGCAGCAATGTTCCCTCTAAGTAGAATCTAGTCCGGTGCAGGTTTTCATTCCAACCAAACACTAAACTATATGATTGCACTGCCTATCAGACCTCCAACCAGAGAGGGAGGAACCAGTGTTTGGTTGGAGTCTCATCCATGGGAATGGAGCAGCAAGGGTGGCTACAGCACCTCCAGCTCCAGGACCCTTCACTGGCCACTCTGGGTCACTCTGGGTCACAGTTCACCCCAGGTAGTCGGCTTCCTCTCCCTGATGGCCCCAGTATGGCCTGATGTGACATGTGAGGTCCTTATTGTGCACCATGAGTCTCAAAGGGCTTCACCAATAAATGGTCAGTACACAAGCAACTGAATCAGGGTCATCCTAGGAGTGGCGGACCACGAGGACACCAACACTGACCTGGAAACAAGTAGGAGACTCACCCTGACTCCATACTACTCCATACTACCTTATTAATAAAACTACCAGTAATACTATTAGTATTAAAGGACAATTCCGGGATTTTTCAACCTGGCCTCTATATCCACAAAATCGCCTATTATACCACAAAATAGGTCCAAAAAGTTTCAGAATTGCTCCGGTAGATCGGCTCAGTCGGCAGTCACTAAACGGGCTCAATGGCGGCAATGTAATCCTGCGGGCATAGAGGCGCGGTCAAAGTACGTCCACTAAAAGTGCTTGTTTTTGCCACTGACAGACTCAGATTGTTATTCGTGTGTCTGACAACATTACTGAAGGATCGCTACAGAAATAGACCTTTTTTAACCAGAAAACTAAAGTCTAGCTCAAGGAGAAGTCCCGCTCTGTCAAAGTTGAGAGTTAAGAGTTCAGAGTTGTTGGAAATGTGACAAAGGTGGTCTATGAAAGCAAGAGGGTTGACTTGTTGCAGGAAGAGGATGGTGGAAACCTAAATCAGCGTTGGAGACGTGTGTTGGAGTACAGAAAGCTGTACAGAAAGTACAGAAACCAACAACAATGGTTCGTTTTTGCGCATTTCCGAACTGTGCCAACAAAATGTTGAGGAAGACTTTGCGCAGCTTTCATAGAATACCTTTGTCAGGTTTCTACCGTCCTCTTCCTGCAACAAGTGAACCCTCTCGCTATAGACTACCTTTGTCCACCGTCCATTTCAGAGCGGGACTTCTCCTTGAGCTAGACTTTAGTTTTCTGGTTAAAAAAAGGTCTATTTCTGTAGCGATCCTTTCAGTAATGTTGTCAGACCCTTGTCAGACACACGAATAACAATCTGAGCCTGTCAATGGCAAAATCAAGCACTTTTAGTGGACGTACTTTGACCGCGCGCACTTGCCCCACAGGATTACATTGCCGCCATTGAGCCCATTTAGCGACTGCCGAATGAGCCGATCTACTGGAGCAATTCTGAAACTTTTTGGACCTATTTTGCGGTATAATAGGCGATTTTGTGGATATAGAGGCCAGGTTTAAAAATCCCTGAATTGTCCTTTAAGTGACTAGTCTGTAACATGGAGAGAACAGTAGTAACCACTTGTGGCCACAAGGTGTCACTCTAAGAACAGATGTAACTTCTGATCTTCAATTTGAAGATTAAACTCAAACCCACAGATTCATCTGAGATTAGGATTACGGCTGCTTTCACACTAAACATCATCTGACAGATGAAGATGACTTCCTCCTCTTCTCAGTCACACCCGTCAATCAGGTTTCATTAAAACCGAGCACTAATATTTTAACACCATTTAGTAGAACCAAGTAGCAGCTCCACATTTATCAGTACTGCAGTAAACATGTACTACTGCAACATATATTTGCTACCATTAAATTGGTCAGTA
>JAXDDX010000127.1:435000-497500 GCA_034670405.1 Hoplostethus atlanticus | reverse complement strand
TTGGAGCTGGAAAGCCATAATCCATGAGGAAATGTCTATGAGGCCTTGGCCCCCTTCATCTACTGGCAGATACAGGGCAGCTGCCCGAACCCGAAGAATGTCACAAGGGTCCTCTGCAGCTCTTCAATAAGGCCCCTTGGTGGAGTGGCCATAAAGTTATTGGCAACCAGAACCCTTCCCCTATATGACAGCTGGGGTAGCAACAATTTGGGGTAGCAACCATCTGATGATCCATCCATTGTGGGTTGCATCGAAAAGGACAATGAGGATGAGTACAGGAGTCTGGTGGAGAGGTTTGTCCGATGGTGCGACAACAACCACCTACAGCTCAATGTCAGCAAGACAAGAGAGCTGGTGGTGGACTTCTGTCGGAACAAGAGGCGACCACCACCACCACCACCTGTCATCCTCCAGGGTAAGGAGGTGGAGGAATCGTACAAGTTCCTGGGGGTGCACCTCAACAATAAACTGGACTGGTCTGACAACACTGATGCCCTCTACAGGAAAGGTCAGAGAAGACTATTTCCACCCTCTCCACTACCCCTCCCAGTTCTGCTTCTGAAAGGCCTCTATCCCTAAAAACACCCCCAAAACCTTCATCCCCCTCCTCCCCCACTTGAGACCCCTTTGCAGACTGGGAGCTTCCCACCAGGAAGGCCTCACAATTTTCCTTTGCGGATGAAGCCTTCTTGTATGATCCCAGACTCTCAACAAGACCCTGTACATCCCTCTGGCTCCTGATAAAAAGTTAATGTCATCAGCATAGGCGGAGACCACTGCAAGCTCTGTGGTAGCCCCTAGATAGGCTCTCAGTATCCGACCCAGCCACCTCGCGACCCAGCCACCTCGTAGCTTGCCTCACTCTCACTCTGAGCTGTTGACATTTCCAAACCTGCATCAAACCTGCACGGGTCCATGAGTGCTAGGAAGCAGTTTGTTGCCAGGGCCCCATGAATTGTCCTCCAAGTCCCCTGACCTAGTGATGACCTCAGTGTCTCTCTGGGTGAAAGTCACATAAATGATTAGAATGGAAATGGAGAGCGAGAGTGTGTGTGTTTTTTACCTTGGTCATGTGACTCTGGTGTTCGGAACATCCTGGTAACCACAGGCGACAGGTCCTGATAGGCGGAGCCAACTGATTGACAGGTGAGGTGTACCAAATCTAAAGGGAGAAAAACATTTTTTATTAAACAACTTCAATCATCACATCAATCATCGCTCTCTACTGGGATTATGATTACCATGGTGATGAGTCAAGGTTTCTCCAAAGTAGTGAACATTAACTCACTTTATTAGGTACACCTAGTAGGGTAGGACCCTTCTGACTCAGCCTGAATTCCTCCAGCATGGATTCAACAAGCTCCCTTCTGCTCACCACTGTTGTAAAGATGTTATTGGAACATCTTGAACCAGTCTGCACATCCTCCTCTGACCTCTGACCTCTCATCAACAAGGTGTTTCTGTTCCTCCACCATAGAGACTGTAGTGGTGAAAACCCCAGGAGGGTTCAGCTGGTTCTGTGATGCTGAACCAACAACCACACCACGGTCAAAGTCTCTTAGATCAGCACCTTTGGTCCAACAAGAAACTAAACCACTTCACCATGTCTGCAGGGTTTATATGTTGAGGTGGAGCCACATGATTGGCTGTTTGGAGGAGCAGGCTGTTTGCATTAATGAGCACCTAAGAGTGGCCGGTGAGTGTATACACGAATCAAAAACAGAAACAACAAAATTTCCTCATTACTACAAGAGGTACCATAGCAACCAATTACAGTTAGCTGTGCATTATGGGTATTATCAGAAGGTCTAGAACATGGCTTTGACCATTCCGATTTCTTGTCTGAAACTGCTGGATAAAATTAATTCAATACTTTTTAGTAGAGGAAACCCCCGTGCCGGTGCCAGTGCCTATTCTCGAACCGTTCGTACATTCCCACCACAAAAAACTGGTTCTCAGGACGCAAAATTTGTTCCATTCTGGCACCAAAAAGCTGTTGATCTGGAACCAAGGAACTGTGATGTCATGAGTGATGTCACTCGCCAGAGGCGGGCTTAATCGTCACCAGCAGCGCCGACTGACATGTCCCGGAGGATGCAGCTGGCCAGTCTGGTTGGAGCTGAAAAGCGTCCCAAACACCTTTGGTGCTCGGCGGCTGACCTGCCAGGATGGACGGAAGGTGTGCTGGCCGGGAGAGACGACACTGATTCAAGATTCAAGAACTTTATTTGTCACATACACACACGGGGTGTGCAGTGAAATGAAAAAGTGGCAATGCTCAACAGGAATGTGCAAAGGGCAACAGTACACAGTATTTACAATAAAAAACCAACACAATATTTACAGTATTACAGTAAGAGCTCTTATATAAAAAAACAACACAATATTTACAGTAAGAGCACTACAAAAGATATAGTAATATGAGAAATTGTATGTATGTAATATAATATAAATTATGTGTAGTTGTTACGTAAGTGTGTGTGTGTGTGTGTGTGCATAAGAGGGGCAGTGTGTGGGTCTTGGTGGGGGTCCTGGTGAGGTCAGAGTTCACAGTCCTGATGGCCTGAGGAGAGAAACTCTGTCTCAGTCTCTCTGTTTTGGCAGCGTGACTGCGAAGGCGCTTGCCTAACCGCAGCAGCTGAAACAATCCGTTGTTGGGGTGGTGAGGATCCTTCATGATCCTACAGGCTCTGGTTCTGCACCTCCTGGTGTATAAGTCCTGCAGGGTGGGGAGTGTAGTTCCAATAGTGCGTTCAACCGAACACACTACTCTCTGCAGAGCCTTCCTGTCCTGAGCGGAGCTGTTGCCAAACCAGGCAGTGATGCTTCCTGTCAGGATGCTCTCTACAGCTCACTTGACATTCAAGAGGAGGCCCCAGGTGGTCAGGGTGGGTAGACACACCTCCAACCCCCTCACCCTGAACACAGGATCCCCCCAGGGTTGCGTCCTCAACCCCCTACTGTACTCCCTGTACACACATGACTGTGTGGCCAGGTTCAGCTTCAACTCCATCATTAAGTTTGCGGATGACACAGTGGTGGTGGGCCTGATCTCCGACAACGACGAGAAGGCCTACCTGGAGGAAGTTGCTGATCTGTCACTCTGGTGCCAGGACAACAGCCTCCTCTTGAATGTCACCAAAACTAAGGAGCTGATTGTGGACTTTAGGAGGACACAACAACAGAGGACGTACTCACCACTGGGGATTAATGGGACTACTGTGGAGAGGGTGAGCAGGTATAAATACCTGGGAGTCCACATCACCGAAGATCTCACATGGTCCACACACACTGACACTCTGGTGAGAAAGGCAAGGCAGCGCCTTTACCACCTCAGGCAACTGAGGAAATTGAAAGTCTCTCGGAGGATCCTTCAGTCCTTCTACTCTGGAGCTGTAGAGAGCATCCTGACAGGAAGCATCACTGCCTGGTTTGGCAACAGCTCCGCTCAGGACAGGAAGGCTCTGCAGAGAGTAGTGGAACTACACTCCCCACCCTGCAGGACTTATATACCAGGAGGTGCAGAACCAGAGCCTGCAGGATCATGAAGGATCCTCACCACCCCAACAACGGACTGTTTCAGCTGCTGCGGTCAGGCAAGCGCCTCCGTAGTCATGCTGCCAAAACAGAGAGACTGAGGCTGAGAGTTTCTTTCCTCAGGCCATCAGGACTGTGAACTCTGACCTCACCAGGGCCCCCACCAAGACACACCCACTGTCCCTCTTATGCACACACACACACTTAGGTCAAGACTACACATCATTTATAATTTATATATTACATACATACAATTTCCCTTTTTTACTATAGTTTTATAAAGTGCTCTTATTGTAAATATTGTGTTGTTTTTTATATAGAGCTCTTACTGTGACATTGTAAATATTGTGTTGTTTTTTTTTATTGTAAATAGTGTGAACCTTATTATTTTGCCCTTTGCACATTTCTGCTGAGCATTGCCACTTTACATTTCACTGCACACCTCGTGTGTGTATGTGACAAATAAACTTCTTGAATCTTGAATCTTGAGGCTGTTGTCCTGGCACCAGAGTGACAGATCAGCAACTTCCTCCAGGTAGGCCTTCTCGTCGTTGTCGGAGATCAGGCCCACCACCACTGTGTCATCTGCAAACTTGATGATGGAGTTGGAGCTGAACCTGGCCACACAGTCATGTGTGTACATGGAGTACAGTAGGGGGCTGAGGACGCAACCCTGGGGGGATCCTGTGTTCAGGGTGAGGGGGTTGGAGGTGTGTCTACCCACCCTGACCACCTGGGGCCTGGCGGTCAGGAAGTCCAGGATCCAGGCACACAGGGGGGTGTTCAGTCCCAGCTCAATCAGCTTGCCAGCCAGTCTGGTGGGGACTATGGTGTTGAAAGCTGAACTATAATCAATGAACAGCAGTCTCATATAGCCCCCCTTCCGGCTGTCAAGATGAGAGTGTGTGGTGTGCAGTACCTGGGAGACAGCATCATCCGTGGATCTGTTTGGACGATAAGCAAACTGCAGCTGGTCCATGGAGCAAGGGAGGAAGGCGCAGATGTAGTCCTTTATCAGCCTCTCGAAGCATTTCATGACCACCGAGGTGAGGGCCACCAGTCGGTAGTCATTCAAGCATGCTGGAGAAGCATTCTTAGGCACAGGGACAATAGTGGATCTCTTGAAGCAGGCGGGGACCACAGACTCAGCCAGGGAGATGTTGAATATTGTGGTGAACACTGGAGCTAGCTGATTAGCACAGGTCTTCAGTACTCGCCCAGATATGCCATCTGGACCTGCAGCTTTCCTGGTGTTCACCCTCGTCAGAGCCCTCCTCACACTGTGCTCGGACACAGAGAGTGTGTGTTCATCCCTACCGGTAGAACTCGCTTCGGCTACGCTAACAGTGTTGTTGTTAGCCGGCGAGCTAGCGCTGTTGTTGCTAGCCTCAAACCGTGCATAAAATGAGTTCAGGTCGTCCGCTAGGGATGCGTCGGCACTCACAGTTGCGGGGGGTCTGCCCTGGTAGTCTGTTATAGTCCGTAGCCCCTGCCATAGGCGTCTGGTGTCGCGCTGCTCCATCTGCGACTCCACTCTGTCCTTATACCTCCTCTTGGCCTCCTTCACCGCCCTTCTCAGTCCATAGGACGCTGCCTTGTGCTCGTCCATGTTGCCGGATACAAGATCGGAGTTATAGGAAGCAGTACGGGCGTTCAAAGCATCACGGATGGACCTATCACCCCACGGTTTTTGGTTAGGAAAGGACCTAACTTTTACCGTGGGGACGATGGTGTCGGCTAGCGTTGCTATGAAGCTCGTAGCTACATCCGTAATCTCGCTGACGTCACTGGAACTGGATTGGAACATGTCCCAGTCGACGTCACACAGAGCGTCCTGTAACTCGGCCTCTGATTGGTCAGACCACCGCTTTACGTCCCTCGTCACTACCGCTTCCCGTGCTATCCTTTGTTTATACTCCGGTAGCAGGAAAATGGCGGCATGGTCTGATTTGCCGAACGGAGGGAGAGAGACAGCCTTGTAGCCTCTCTTGAACGGCGTATAGCAGTGGTCCAACGTTCTTTCCCCTCTGGTAGCACACGTAATGTGCTGGTGAAAGTTCGGCATGACTTTTTTTAGGTTCGCCCTATTAAAGTCCCCAGCCACCACCATAGCCGCGTCGGGATGCTTGTTCTGATGCCGACATAACACATCATGTAGGTCCGATAGTGCTACGTCGGTGTCCGCTTGTGGTGGTATGTAGACGGCTGTGGTGATGACCGAGCTGAACTCCCGGGGAAGGTAGAATGGACGGCATGAGATCATCAGATGTTCCAGGTTCGACGAGCAGGAACGAGAAAGTGTCTTAATGTCCTTGGGGTTGCACCACTTGTTGTTGGTCATGAAGCAAACCCCTCCACCCTTAGATTTGCCAGACTCTTCCGTTCTATCCGCACGGAAAACAGAGAAGGACTCGGTTGGGCATATGACTCGATCCGGCACCAGCAGGGTCAGCCATGTTTCCGTCAGACAAAAGATGTTACAATCCCTCACGTCCCGTTGGAATCTAATCCTCGCCCTAACATCATCCAACTTATTTTCCAGAGACTGGACGTTAGCAAGAAGGATGCTGGGCAGAGGTGGACGGTGGGCTTGGACTCTCAGTCTGATCCGAATTCCGCTCCGTTTTCCTCGATGTTTTCTCCTTCATCTCCCTGTACATCTACATCTCCACTGTTGTTGTTGTGGCTTGCTCGTAAGATCTCCGCCGGCCACGCTGGATCAATGGAAAAAGTGGACGAAAACCTTTGTTTTACGCAAAAGTTTATGTCCAAAAGTGTGCTACGTTCGTAGGATGTTAGTGCCGATGTGTTTAAAAGATATCAAAAACAAACAAAAACTAAAAAAACACACAATCTCCGCGGAGCTGCCACGACGGCGTCTACACAGCCGCGCCATCGTTGATCGTAAGTGAAAAGTGTCCGTCAAGATCGGGTCACCTCTTACGTCTGTGACAAAAAAAACGGCCCGCTTTTTAGTTTTGCAAGAAAATATTGAAAAAATTAGTGATTTGCGTGATGCCCATTACGTACGTAATGGTTCGGGTCCAGATTGGTGGAAACGTCGGCCGGTTCTTAAGAAGGTTAGCTGGTTCCAGTGCTCAGCACGAGCCAGGAACTGTGTTGGTGGAAAAGCGCTGTGTGTGTATTGAGATAAATGTTGTTTTGTTTTAAAGTCGTTCAGGCCCGGTGACTCAGTAACCAATCACAGGCTGGCATCAAGATGATGATGATGATTTGACAGGTGAAAAAATCTCTCTCTCTCTCTCTCTCTCTTCAATTTACTTCATTGCCAAACCATGAATCAATCAATAAAATAATAATAATATTTAAAGAAAAAAACAAAACAATAATAAAGGTAAAGTCATGAAACCTGGAATAATCTGGAAGAAGTTTCTCTCTCTAATGTGTTTGTTTTGGGACACAGGAAATGTTTTTCTGATTCTGTATTTTGTTAAAGTTTGTTTTTCTTTTAGACTTTTAGTTTTGATCCTCTGCAAGTTGAATCTCTGTTCAGGGCCTGATCACGATCTGTTTTCATCTCTTCATTGTCAATTCAATTCCATTCAATTCAATTAAGCTTTATAGGCATGAACAAAAACATGTTGCCAAAGCAGTTTATAGAATATTCAGATATATATTACATATTACAGGATATGTAATATTACAGATATTGTACAGGATATGTAATATTACAATCATTACAGGTTGATCCAGGTGTCATATATCCAGGTGTTATGCTGTTCATGCTGATACACTTCAGCACTTTTATGGACGTAATCTCATTGTGGTCGTTGTGATCTGGGCAGCCATGTCTGTTTGGATCTACAGCCAGTTGGTCACTGAGCCTGGATCTGGTCAGGATCTGTCTCTGCTTTGTGCCTCTGACAGAGTGGAGATACTCAGATATATTGGAGATATTGGTGGAGATATATTCTCTGTTTAGGGCCAAGTAACAATTTAGTCTCCTTTGGGTTTTTGTTTCACTTCTCCAATGTTCTAAATATTTCATCATCATCATTTATCAGTGTTGCTGTTGGTTGATTAATGAGGTCTGGTTTTCTCTTCAAGGGCAGAGGAGGATTTAAAGGAGCTCATAGCATCAGAAAATGTAAAATGCAGGATTATTAGGACAGATTAAATCTGCTCTAGTCACATTTTACTGTAAAATATTAAAGCTGCTCTAGTCACATTTTACTGTAAAATATTAAAGCTGCTCTAGTCAAAACCTTACTGTAAAATATTAAACTGCTCTAGTCACATTTTACTGTAAAATATTAAAGCTGCTCTAGTCAAAACCTTACTGTAAAATATTAAAGCTGCTCTAGTCAGATTTGACTGTAAAATATTAAACTGCTCTAGTCAGATTTGACTGTAAAATATTTACCTCCTCTAGTCAGATTTGACTGTAAAATATTAAACGGCTCTAGTCAGATTTGACTGTAAAATATTTAACTCCTCTAGTCAGATTTGACTGTAAAATATTAAACTGCTCTAGTCAGATTTGACTGTAAAATATTAAACTGCTCTAGTCAAAACCTTACTGTAAAATATTAAACGGCTCTAGTCAGATTTGACTGTAAAATATTTAACTCCTCTAGTCAGATTTGACTGTAAAATATGAAACTGCTCTAGTCAGATTTGACTGTAAAATATGAAACTGCTCTAGTCAGATTTGACTGTAAAATATGAAACGGCTCTAGTCAGATTTGACTGTAAAATATTAAACGGCTCTAGTCAGATTTGACTGTAAAATATTTAACTCCTCTAGTCAGATTTGACTGTAAAATATTAAACTGCTCTAGTCAGATTTGACTGTAAAATATTAAACGGCTCTAGTCAGATTTGACTGTAAAATATGAAACTGCTCTAGTCAGATTTTAGTGTGTGTCTAGTTTAACATCTTTACAGTGGCTGCTGATGGGCAATGGCTGTGTGTGTGTGTGTCTTACATGTTCCAGGCATGCAGGTCATGGTAGATGGGCAGAGCTCTACCATTCTCACTGCCGAACCTCCTATCTCTATAGGAGGAACGGTTACCATGGAAACCTGGAGAGAGACAGGTAGAGAGTCAGACAGGTAGACAGTCAGACAGGTAGACAGTCAGACAGGTAAAGAGTCAGACAGGTAGAGAGACAGACAGGTAGAGAGTCAGACAGGTAGAGAGTCAGACAGGTAGAGAGACAGACAGGTAGAGAGTCAGACAGGTAGCGAGTCAGACAGGTAGAGCGACAGACAGACAGCATTTAAATCAACTTTAATTAAAGCAGCTTCAAGTTAGACGTTCTTCCTTCAGAATGAAAGAAAAGTTAGACCTAAGTTTAACCATGGAAAGAGTTTATCTTTTATGAAATATACCTGCCTGTGTGTGTGTGTGTGTGTGTGTGTGTGTGTGTGTGTGAAACCTCCATAGATTTTTAAAACCAGATTACTTCCATCCTATTACTGGACACTGCAGGTTAACACACACAGAAGCAGAAGATAGATGAAATATCATAATTCTCTTGGACCAAACTTAATTCAATATTTCAATATTTAACTCACACTTAATTAGGGAGGTGTGTGTGTGTGTGTGTGTGTGGTCGACAGAGAAATTAATTTGGGGATTTTCTCTGTCTTCAGTAATTGAGATTAGTCTCTATTTGACTCTCTCTCTCTGTCTGTCTCTCTCTCTCTCTCTCTGTGTCTATCTCTCTCTCTCTCTCTCTCTGTCTCTCTCTCTGTCTGTCTGTCTCTCTCTGTCTGTGTCTCCTAACTGTACTCTCACTATTAGAGGGGTGTTGATTCTATGACTTCTTTTCCTCCTCCTCCTATTTCTCATTCTGTAGTCCTGTCTCTACATTTTTATTAATATTAAATAATTTCCCCAGAATTCATCAGTGTTTCAGGACCAGTGACCTCTGACCTCAAGGTTGATTCTAAATCACCATTGAAATGCCTACTTCTTAGCACTATTAGCATTCAACCCTGAAAGCAATGACCACTGCTAGCCACAAGCTACAGTAAGTTGACAAATATTAGGGAACAAAGCTTTTAGAAAACTACAATCACCCGAAATACAGGCTGGTTAGCACAGTTAGCCTCTACACTGAAAACTATGGACTGCTACCTGCTAACTACTTAGCTTGTTGCTAGTGGAGCCTACTGGATTGCTTGAAGAACGCTAACAATGCTAGCTTTTTAACATGATTATTAATTTTTTTAAATTAAATTTAGTTTAAAAATCTAAAATAAAAATTACAAATACATACATGACATTTATATATATACAAAATTAGAAAAAAACATACAAAGAAATGTAAGAAAATGCATTATAATTGTTTTTATTTTTTACCTGTTGGTCTGATTCACTGGGAAGGACGGAACCATCTGTTATCAGAACAGCTCTAGAGATAGACCTGGACAGACAGACAGAGAGACAGGCAGACAGACAGAGAGACAGACAGACAGACTATTCTTATTTCATCATCTGGAATAAAAAAAAAACAGAAAAACTATCTCTGACTCAAATAACGGCAGTCAAATGTCATAATGTTTCCAACATGGCCGTTGATTGACAGACCAATCTTGGGCCTTGATTGGCTTTTCCTGACCTGGTGGGTGTGGTCATGTGTTTCCGCTCCGCCCCCACGTAGCCTTCCTCCACCACAAAATGGCTGCAGCTTATTCGCTGGCCCCGGCTGTCAATCACTGCCTTGCACCTGGAAGGGGGAGGAGACAGATGACTGACAGCAGTATCCAATCACCTTCAAGGCCGCGTTGAGGATGTGTGGAGGGATGGGCGACGATGAAGACGATGATGATTGTAACTTTAGTTAGGGTTATATTTTTTCTGCGTGTTCTGATTAATATTTTTATTATTAGACTATTAAACACTAACATTTGGTTATATTAATTAATGTTAGCTCCATCTTTAATCAGACTTACAGACTGTGTGGCTTTCCATATTGACTTTTCTTTCTACCATGTGTCCTTCAGGGCCTCCATACATCTTCAACCTGGAATCAACCTTGTTGTTGAAAGGCTGATCAGAGCTTGAATCAATGTTAGAAAGGTTCCTTCATTCACTAAAGATTCCAGCTGCTGCTCACATCCTGTTTTCTGTTTTATTAATATGCTGTTTGAGATATTAAACACTGTCAGCACATAGTTGGTTTATAACAGAGCCTCTAGAGGCTGGCAGGTTCCTGTTGAAGACCCAGATCCTGACACCATCAGACCAGAGCCTCTAGAGGCTGGCAGGTTCCTGTTGAAGACCCAGATCCTGACACCATCAGACCAGAGACCAAAGCCTCTAGAGGCTGACAGGTTCCTGTTGAAGACCCAAATTCAGATCCTGACACCATCAGACCAGAGCCTCTAGAGGCTGACAGGTTCCTGTTGAAGACCCAAATCCAGATCCTGACACCATCAGACCAGAGCCTCTAGAGGCTGACAGGTTCCTGTTGAAGACCCAAATCCAGATCCTGACACCATCAGACCAGAGACCAGAGCCTCTAGAGGCTGACAGGTTCCTGTTGAAGACCCAAATCCAGATCCTGACACCATCAGACCAGAGACCAGAGCCTCTAGAGGCTGGCAGGTTCCTGTTGAAGACCCAGATCCTGATCCTGACACCATCAGACCAGAGACCAGAGCCTCTAGAGGCTGACAGGTTCCTGTTGAAGACCCAAATCCAGATCCTGACACCATCAGACCAGAGCCTCTAGAGGCTGGCAGGTTCCTGTTGAAGACCCAGATCCTGATCCTGACACCATCAGACCAGAGACCAGAGCCTCTAGAGGCTGGCAGGTTCCTGTTGAAGACCCAGATCCAGATCTTGACACCATCAGACCAGAGACCAGAGCCTCTAGAGGCTGGCAGGTTCCTGTTGAAGACCAAGATCCAGATCCTGATCCTGACACCATCAGACCAGAGACCAGAGCCTCTAGAGGCTGGCAGGTTCCTGTTGAAGACCAAGATCCAGATCCTGATCCTGACACCATCAGACCAGAGACCAGAGCCTCTAGAGGCAGGCAGGTTCCTGTTGAAGACCCAGACCCAGATCCTGATCCTGATCCTGACACCATCAGACCAGAGACCAGAGCCTCTAGAGGCTGGCAGGTTCCTGTTGAACACCCAGACCCAGATCCTGACACCATCAGACCAGAGCCTCTAGAGGCTGGCAGGTTCCTGTTGAAGACCAAGATCCAGATCCTGATCCTGACACCATCAGACCAGAGACCAGAGCTTCTAGAGGCAGGCAGGTTCCTGTTGAAGACCCAGACCCAGATCCTGATCCTGACACCATCAGACCAGAGACCAGAGCCTCTAGAGGCTGGCAGGTTCCTGTTGAAGACCCAGACCCAGATCCTGATCCTGGCACCATCAGACCAGAGACCAGAGCCTCTAGAGGCTGGCAGCTTGCTGTTGAAGACCCAGATCCAGATCCTGATCCTGGCACCATCAGACCAGAGACCAGAGCCTCTAGAGGCTGGCAGGTTCCTGTTGAAGACCAAGATCCAGATCCTGATCCTGACACCATCAGACCAGAGACCAGAGCCTCTAGAGGCTGGCAGGTTCCTGTTGAAGACCCAGACCCAGATCCTGACACCATCAGACCAGAGCCTCTAGAGGCTGGCAGGTTCCTGTTAAAGACCCAGACCCAGATCCTGATCCTGATCATGTGACCACTGACATCATAGTATTGCAGTGTGTCTGTGTGTGTTTAATGTTGCAGATGAATGAACTGTTATTGTACATCTTAGCTGATTCACTAATTCACTACTTAATCAAGTACTGTCTACTTAATAAAGTCCCCACTACTTAATAAAGTACTCACTACTTAATAAAGTACCCGCTACTTAATAAAGTCCTTGCTACTAAGTACACGCTACTTAATAAAGTACTCACTACTAGGATTTGAATAAAATACTTTTGCAACATTGAAACTGAATGTTGAGAAACTGAATTTCAGTCAGTGAAGTAAGTTTACTTTTTAGAAAATTCAGATACAAAACATGGAATTCACACACACACACACACACACACACAGATACACACACACACAAACACACTGATACACACACACACACACGCTGATACACACACACACACACACACACACACCACAGGCTGATACACACACACTGCTAAAACCTATTATTGGGAATAATGATGCGCATAAAGGCTCATCCATAACCTCTTGACACACACACACACACACACACACACACACACACACACACACACACACACACCTTTTCGGGGGTCATCAATGCTGGAAGGTCACACACATATACATAATAGACAGATGATAGAGAGAGACACAGTCAAGGTGTCCTCTGACATCGCTCACTGCCCTGTTAGCATTCAGCTAGCACTGAAAACAATGGTCACTGTTGAACAGCTAACTAGAAGAACTCTGATCACACTGATCTGGATCACCACTAATATCTCATCAATTATTTCATGGAAATATCCTGCTGACAGACAGACAGACAGGCAGGCAGACAGACAGGCAGACGGGTGAAAACTAACTACATTCTCCACGTTGTTACATTAAGCTAAAACAAAGCTGTGTGGCGTGGTTAGCATCCCTCACTGAAACACAGTACTGCTAGCTACAAGCTACTGTGCATTCCTTAAACAAGCTAATGAGCTAGCTTGCGGCTAGCAGGAGCCAACATGCTAACAACACTAACATGCTGCTTTCATAGTGAGTGCACACGTCTCCCTTCACTATCATCTGTCTATGTATGTGTGTGTGACCTTCTAGCATTGGTGACCCCAAAAAAGTGTGTGTATGCGGTGTGTGTACGTGTGTATGTGGTGTGTGTGCGTGCGGTGTGTGTGTGCGCGGTGTGTGCATTCAGTGTGTGTGGTGTGTGTGTGCATGCGGTGTGTGTGTGTGTGTGTGTGCGTGTGCATGCGGTGTGTGTGTGTGTGTGTGTGTGCATGCGGTGTGTGTCCAAGGCCCTGACAGTCAGTCAGTCATTTAATCAACTGGTCGACGAGGCAGCAAATAATGATGGAGAGACAAAGAGAGACATGAAGAGGAGGGGGACGTGAAGAGGATAAGGTGAAGATGAGGAGGAGGAGGTGAAGATAAGATGAAGATGAGGAGATGAAGATAAGGTGAAGAGGAGGAGAGAGAGGAGGTGAAGATGAGGAGGAAGAGAAGGTGAAGATGAGGAGAAGATGAAGAAGAGGTGAAGATGAGGAGGTGAGGTGGTGAAGAGGAGGAGGTGAAGATGATGAGGAGCAGGTGAGGATGAAGATGAGGAGTAGAGGTTAAATTATGATGTTAATTTCCCCTCCATGAATTGAATATTTCTCTGATCATAAATTACCTTCCTATGACTGCTCTTAACACACAGGAAGGTCACACACACACACACACACACACCCACTCACTCACACTCACACAAACACACACACCCCCACACACCCACACCCACACACACTCACACACACACACAGAGCTCTATCCCCTCAGTTTCCTCCGTCTGGAAGAGAAATTGATTTGATTTTTTTGATTTTTTTAAGCCACAAATCATTGTATTAGTATTTTTGTATTGTTATTAGCATTGTTATTGCTATTATTATTATTAGTGTGCTTGCTTCAGCACCGATCAGCCATAACATTAAAACCACCTGGCTAATATTGTGTAGGTCCCCCTCGTGCTGCCAAACCAGCTCTGACCCGTCGAGGCATGGACTCCACCAGACCTCTGAAGGTGTCCTGTGGTCTCTGGCACCAAGACGTTAGCAGCAGATCCTTTAAGTCCTGTAAGTTGCGAGGTGGGGCCTCCATGGATCGGACTTGTTTTTCCAGCACATCCCACAGATGCTCGATCGGATCGAGATCTGGTGAATTTGGAGGCCAAGTCAACACCTTGAACTCTTTGTCATGTTCCTCAAACCATTCCTGAACAATGTTTGCAGTGTGGCGCATTATCCTGCTGAAAGAGGCCACTGCCATCAGGGAATACCGTTGCCATGAAGGGGTGTACTTGGTCTGCAACATGTTGAGGTAGGTGGTACATGTCAAAGTAACATCCACATGAATGCCAGGACCCAAGGTTTCCCAGAGAACATTGCCCAGAGCATCACACTGCCTCCGCCGGCTTGCCTTCTTCCCATAGTGCATCCTGGTACCATCTCTTCCCCAGGTAAACGACGCACACGCACCCGGCCGTCCACATGATGTAAAATAAAATGTGATTCATCAGACCAGGCCACCTTCTTCCATTGCTCCATGGTCCAGTTCTGACGCTCACATGTCCATTGTAGGTGGACAGTGGTCAGCATGGTCACTCTGACCGGTCAGCTGCTACGCAGCCCCATACACAGCAAGCTGTGATGCACTGTGTGTTCTGACACCTTTCTATCATAGCAGCATTAACTGGTTCAGCAATTTGTGCTACAGTAGCTCTTCTGTGGGATCGGACCAGACGGGCTAGCCTTCGCTCCCCACGTGCATCAATGAGCCTTGGGCGCCCATGACCCTGTTGCCGGTTCACCGGTTGTCCTTCCTTGGACCACTTTTGGTCGGTACTAACTACTGCATACCAGGAACACCCGACAAGCCGTTTTGGAGATGCTCGGACCCAGTCGTCTTGTCAAAGTCTCTCAGATCTTTACGCTTGCCCATTTTTCCTGCTTCACATCAATTTCAAGAACTGACTGTTCACTTGCTTCCCAGCATATCCCACCCCTTGACAGGTGCCATTGTAACGAGATAATCCATGTTATTCACCTGTCAGTGGTTTTAATGTTGTGGCTGATCAGTCTATGTTCTGGTACTTACTTATTTATTTTTTAATCAAATCATATATGTCTACAAATATGATTTGATGGAGAAAGTTTCCATACAAATAACTATTACAACTATTTATAATTTTAATACTTTCAATATGTTTAATACTATGATTTCTATTATTTTCAATACTATTACTACTACTACTACAGCTGTAAATGATACTACTTTTTCTGTTAATACTTCAACTACTATTACAACTACTGCTACTACTTTTGCTACTACTACTGCTGTTACTACTCCTGCTACTACATCTACTACTACTTCTACCATTACTACTTCTGCTAATACTTAAACTACTACTACTTCTACTGCAGCTATTACTAACAGCCAGGGTCACATTGGACCGTCTCTGTCTCCCTCTGGTGGCTGACTCTGACCCTGGCTGTCTTTGACAATGTCCACAGACCAGAGACTCAGTTTGTGGTTTACTGATGACTGAATAGAAAACACAAACCACTACTTCTGCTACTACTTCAACTATTACTACTTCTGCTAGTACTACTTCAGCTAATACTACTACGTCTGCTACTACTACTGCTGCTTTTACTACTTCTACTACTACGATTTATACTAACACAGTATCTTTCTGATTAAATTGACTTTTTAAAAAGCATTTTTAAGCTGAAGCAAGCACACAAATTTTCTTCAGGAAATGTAACCTTTTCTAGTTATAATTACCATTGTTACTATTATTATTATTATTATTATTGTTACTATTATTACCATTGTTACTATTGTTATTATCAAAATTGCTACTATTATTATTGTTTTAGCTTTGTAACACCAAAGTTGGTATGCAGAAGGGACCTAAATACACAAATGATCTATAAAAGGGTTAATTAGGATAAACAATATGGCTGCCATCAACCAATGAACTTGAAAATGGGCGTGGCCTAACACAACAGTGGCCATAGCTCAATGAGCATTTGTGCAATCAACCCAAAACTTGGTAAACGTGTTCAACAACCAACCAACGACAACCAAACCCCCTAAAGAGATCCACCTCACACCACCTCACAGCAATTCAGATATATTAGAATCTGGCCCACCAGTACAGTAGGAGTAGTAATAGTAGTAGTAGCAGCAGTACTAACAGTAGTAGTAGTAGTACTAACAGTAGTAGTAGTAGTAGTAGTAGTAGTAGCTGTAGTAGTAGCAGTAGCAGTAGTAATAGTACTGACAGTAGTAGTAGTAGTAGTAGCAGTAGTAGTAGTACTAACAATAGTAGTTTTAACAGTAGTAGTAGCAGTACTAACAGTAGTAGTAGTAGCTTCTTTTACTTGATGAAAATCAATTAAGAAGTTAAAATGAAATGCTGAATCAGTCAACATGGAGGAAAGTAGAGGAGAGCCATGGGTTACACCAGGGGTCATCAGCAGACACTGTGGGGGTTGTCTTTACAGACTCCTAACGCCTATACTGCAGCCAGCCACCAGGGGGCGATCGAGATATTATGGCTTCACTTTTGGGGAGCTGTCCTGTTGTCCATCAGTGGCAAGCAAACATGTCACTCTCAAAGAGCCTAAAGCGGAAAGTTGACGTGGAAAACCGCAGCTTTTATGAAGACTGGACTGATGAGGATTCATCATGCCAACTTCAGTACTGCTGAACCTGTATGCCTCATTTGAAATGCAACGATCGCTGTTGCAAAAGAATACAATCTTAGGCGTCACCATTACACAAGGCATGCAGCTTTCAAAGAGTCATACGATGAGCAGTCAGAGGCCTGTCGCAGAAAAACTTTAACTGAACAAGAGAGGGAAACAAGTGCATCTCTTCAGGCTGTCTGGGTTCTCTCCAAACATAACGAACCATTTACTGATGCTGAGGTTTTTAAGGAGTGCATGGTCACTGTTTTGGAGGAACTTGCCACCGACAAATCTATGGACAGGATAATTGCCTCTGTTAAGCAAATACCTCTGTCTGCTTCAAGTACCGCCATGTCCACGTCTTGGCAGAGGACGTCCAGCGACTTGTACCTGATGGGGTCAATGAAGCTCAACACATATAACTGGCTATTGACGAGTCCACTGACAACACTGACATTTCCCAGTTGTGTTTTGTCAGATATTTCCATCTCAATTGTTTTGGGGGTTGCTTCAATATTGGAAGAACAAAAATGCTAGATATTCTAAATACCTCACATTTTCTGAATTCATTCATATTCTGCGGCTGGATGGGAAGCTTTGGTGGGCCGGATGTGGCCCGCGGGCCGCCAGTTGACGATCCATGGGTTACATGTTCCAGTGTATGCATTGTAGTAGTCGTAGTACTAGTGATGGCACTAGTACTAGTAGTGGTACCTGTTAGTGTCCTTGTCGACCACCACACAGTGCACCGAGTGGCGTAGGCAGTAGATTCCTCCAAACACAGCACACATCCTGAAACACAACATACAACATACATGTAGTAGTAGTAGAAACAGTGGTACTAACAGTAGTAGTGGTAGTACTAGCAGTAGTAGTAGTAGTAGTATCAGTAGTATTATTAGTAGCAGCAGTAATAATAGTAGCAGTAACATAGTTATAATACTAACAGTAGTAGTAGTAGAAACAGTGGTACTAACAGTGGTAGTAGTACTAACAGTAGTAGTACTAACAGTAGTACCAACAGTGGTAGTAGTACTAACAGTATTAGTACTAACAGTAGTAGTAGTACTAACAGTAGTACTAACAGTAGTACCAGTATGTTCGTTGGCAGCCCAACCTGCCCTGGTCAGACGAACCAAGCGCTCCCTCTGGCTGGCGTCAGACCAGCCTGGGGAGCGCTTGGTTCGTGTCACCTGCCCTGCCGGTCTCGTACCAAACGCACCTCAGCGGTCTCTCCCTCTTTCTCTCCCTCTTTCTCACCCGTTTCTCCTCCTCGTTGTCTCTAATTAATAACATGATCAAATTATGGCTCACTTCATAAATCAAAGGCTCTCTCTCTCTCTCTCACACACACCCCTTATCTCTCTCTCTCTCTCTGCGACCTTTTCTCCAGAGCTAACATAGTTACTGTCCCACACACACACTAATAGCAATCTGTCCATCAGCTCACGTTAATTACACTGTCCAGTGTTTTCATCTCTTTGAAGCTTCTTAAGATGGCGAGCCAAATTATTAGAGAGACCCACCGTTCTCTATCACACACCCACACACCCACACACACACACAGCAACCCATCACTCACACATGAACAGGAACAAATGATCGTTGTTCGCCGGTGTGTGTATGCCCACCCCTTGATTAAAAGAAAAAGCATTAAGTGCAGAGAAGATGAGAAATTAGATAACACACACACACACAAGTAGCAAGGTAATACTGTACAGCTGATCATACCAGTAGAACATACCAGAAAATCCTTCTCTAAATCTCAAATCATAATAAAGATTTCCCAAATAATAACAAGCACAAATAAATACTTTCATTGTTTGATGAAAATCAATCTATAGATCTATTGATCTATCAATCAATCTATTTTTACACTCAGATCTCCCTTTGTGTAAAGACATGTGAATCCTTCAATCAATAACTTGTGGCTCCTCCTTTATCAGGACGACTAGGAGGAACTAGAGCCACTGATCTCTGATCAGTCTCTATCTTCCTGGAGGATTTCCTGCCAGTCCACCTGACAGAACTGGACTAACTCAGACGGTTTGAGGGCTTCAGTTCCTGAAAGCACCTCAGTTGGATTGAGGTCAGGACTTTGACTTGGTCGATCCAAAACAGCAAACTTCTTCTTCCTCAGTCATTCTTTGGTAGATTTGTTTGAAGGATGGAGGATCATCATCTTGTTGAACACTTTCAGTCCAGCTTTATCTCTCAGACTGATGGCCTGGCGTTCTGGTCAAGACTTCTCTGGTTTCCCTCAGAATTCATGGTTCCCTTACTGATGTTGAGTCGTCCAGGTCCAGAGGAGGAACACCAGACCAGACCATGACACTCCACCTCCATGCTCGACTGTAGGGAGGTTAGTTTGGTGGTGGACAGTTCTGGGTTGTCACCCAACAGTTGAATGTTGGACTCCAGAGAAGACTCCAGAAACCTCCAGGTCTGTCCAGGTTTCTCTGGCAGCTTTGTTCTCTGTACAGTCTCTGACAGTGGAGGTTCTTCCTGGCTTCCCTTGCATGAAAGCCATCTCTACTCAGTGTTCTTATTGTTGATGGATACACAATGACATTGGATGCAGTAGTGGAGGCTTGTAGAACTCTGGATGTTATTCTTGGTTGTTTTTTTACTAGTTTTAATATTTGTCTAGTCTCTTGGTGATGTTTCAGAAGGACGTTCACTCCTAGGCAGAGTCTCTGTGGTGTTAAATTCTCTCCATCTGTATATTATTTGTGATTACTGATCAGTCACTACTCTCTTCCTGAGGTCCTCTGAGGTCTCCTTAGATCATCTTTCAGCTGCATGGAAACACCAACCTGACCAGGTTTCTCTCCTGTATTTATCACAGGTAGAACAGTTTATCCACATATGGGACTTTCTATTTCTATGCCATTTCGCTGTGGGCGGAGCCTTGAGCCTGAGTGTCGTGTGATGATCCATGTCTGCTGGGCGTTCTCTGTTAATAAAGTGTTTGTGAACCCTTTTGACCTGCATTCCTGGATAAATGTCTCTTAAGATATGGTCTGTTCTTCATCTAAGTCAAAAAAATAGATAAACACAATGTGTTTAATTTGTACTTTTACATATTTGTATTGAACATATTAACATTTTGGAATGGAAAAAATATGTTAACCATGAGATTTAGTGGAGAGAACCTGATTTAGATTCAGTACCTGGTAGAACCTCCTTTAGATTTACTACCTGGTGGAACCTCCTGTAGATTTACTACCTGGTGGAACCTCCTTTAGATTTACTACCTGGTGGAACCTCCTTTAGATTTACTACCTGGTGGAACCTCTTGTAGATTTACTACCTGGTGGAACCTCCTGTAGATTTACTACCTGGTGGAACCTCCTTTAGATTTACTACCTGGTGGAACCTCCTGTAGATTTACTACCTGGTGGAACCTCCTTTAGATTTACTACCTGGTGGAACCTCCTTTAGATTTACTACCTGTGTTTTGCAGGTGTTGAATGGAGGGTCGTCAGCTGCATGAGCTACACCTGGGCCCGGTGTGCTCTGCCCTATAAATACCTCCCTCATGTTGCAGTCTATCTCTCAGAGGGAGGTCCCGCCCCCCGGCAGGCCTGAAGACAGCATGTGGTTTTCTTTTGTTCTGTTCTCCAGGTACCCGGCCACACACCCATACATGCTTTACGTTACTGATGCACTGATTCCTACATGTTATATGGGTTTACTTATGTTTTTGTAAAATAATTACTTTTCTTAGCCGCCAGCTCGTGTTGTCTCCCTACCTTGTCGCAACTTTTGAGCCGGGCTGTTAACCAAATTATGGACAACACATAACAGTAAACAGGATGAAACTTTGTATTAATTATAAAATAAGAATAAAAGTGGTGAGGCCGAGGTTGAAGCCCCAATTATTCAAAAGCTCATTTAGCCATCCAAACTATCACTTTGCTGCTAACCACAGTTTAGGAATTTAAAATGTTCCCTTATTTATGTTCATACATTTTCCCTGGGCATATTATCCCTTGCAATGAAAAGTCTCCAAATGACTGTCAGGGGTCAAGAGATTTATGGGGGAAGAAATCCTACCTTCTGGACATGACAAGACAGAATTTGGAAGAAAAAAATAGGAGGCCATGTTAAATAAATGTTCTCTCAATTTGATGTTATTATTAATTGAAGAATGTCATAAGTAAGCCATACAGGAAGACATATATACAATTACGGCTCAAAATTGAGTTCCTCAGAAAAACAGCAATTAGAGAGCAAATTAAAAGATGACACTGAACTATTACAAGTGTCTCTACGAAAGGGCAAATTGGCGCCCACTAAATCGAACAAGATCAGTGTCAGTACTGAAGACGAACTCTCTCAAGGTGAAACAACTGGATTGGATTTTTAGCTATGGGAAACAGAGGAACAAAGAACCAAATTAACAGAAAATTGTGTGTAGAGATTGACCTTTCAGCCTGCATGTCCGATTTGGATAGAGGTTAGTCTTGTGCTCCCACCCACCCTGCCAATGAATTAAACTAAAGTGGACCTGCTGCATTTGAAGGTCTGGTATAAGCAATGTCCTCATAAGACTGGGGCGAGGTCATCAACGGAAACTATATCCTATCCTATATCCACAAGTCAACATTTTATCATGTCATGTTCAGCATGTCTGAATGTATTTACAAAGAAGTTATGTTATAATGCATGTAACATAATGTAGACTCTGGCCTATAGAACAACCTGGGTAAACAGGAGGCCGAGGCAAACAAATGGCTTTCAGAGAATGAAACCTTGATTATGAAGAATGCCAACAAGGGTGGTGCAGTAGTGGTCTGGGGCACCACCAGGAAGCCCTCCGCCAACTTAGTAACCCTCTTTATTACCAACTTCTCGCTACAAATCCTATTGCATGTATGAATAAGGAATTGGGAGAGGCTCAGGAGGAGAAAGTCATCAAATTCAAGAGTTTTATTGGCCATTTGCGACAAGTACAGTGACAAGTCCAGTGTTAAAGTGAACAGTGCTAAGTAGATAGATAGTAGTGTGAATGGGAATGGATAAGGTGGATAAAGTGCAGGGTGCTAGGTGATAAGTGGTGAGGTCCTCAGTTGAGTTGTAGAGGGGGAGGTGAGGCATCAAAAAGTCTGATGGTGGCCGTCAGGAAAGACTTCCTGTAGCGCTCTCTGTCACACCGTGGTGGGATCAGTCTTTGGCTGAATAAGCTTCATAACCATGTCATGGAGGGGGTGGGAGACATTATCCATGATGGCCAGCAGTTTGGCTAGCATCCTTCTCTCTGCCACCTCCTCCAGGGTGTCCAGGTTAATGCCCACAACAGAGCCAGCCTTCCTGATCAGTTTGTTCAGCCTGTTGGTATCCTTGGCCCTGGTGTTACCGCCCCAACACACCACCGCAAAGAAGATGACACTGGCCACATCCGACTGGTAGAACATATGCAGCAGAGAACTGGATATGTTGAAGGACCTGAGCCTCCTCAGGAAGTAGAGTCGGCTCTGGCCCTTCTTGTACAGGGCCTTGGTGTTGCCGGCCCATTCCAGCTTGTTGTCCAGGTGAACTCCCAGGTACTTGTAGGACCCGACCGTTTCCACATCCATCCCCTGGATGGAGACCGAGGAGACGGGGTTGGCTGGGCCATTGTGCTCCTGAAGTACACTACCATCTCTTTGTGGTGTGGTTCTGCTCACACCACACCACAAAGTCCTCCACCAGGCCTCTGTACTCCTCCTCCTGTCCTCCCCCACCCCACAACTGCAGAGTACTTCTGAGTACTTCTGCAGGTGGCATGTTTCAGAGTTGAACCTGAAGTCAGAGGTGTAGAGGTGAAGAGGAAGGGGGGCAGGACAGTCCCCTGTGGGGCCCCTGTGTTGTTCACTGCCTGATCTGACACACAGCTCTGTAGCCACACAAATTGTGGTCTGCCAGTCAGGTAGTCAGTCACCCAGGAAACCATGGGTGCCTCCACCTGCATCCTCCTCATCTTCTCACCCAGCAGCAGGGCTGTATGGTGTTGAAGGCACTCGAGAAGAACCTGACCTGTTCCTCATTCCGCGCCACACGTCTCTCACCCGGTCCTGCTGCAGCTGGTCCTCCATCTTTGCCTTGTAGCCCCATCTCCGCAGACATTGCAGGAAGTGAAGGCACTGTTGAGCCTTCTTCAGGATAGCATCGGTGTTGAACCTCCAGACGAGGTCGTCGGAGATTTGCATCCCCAGGAACCTGAAGCAGTTGACCCTTTCCACCTCCTTTCCCTTGATTATGATCGGGGGGTGGCTGGCTTTCAATTTCCTGAAGTCAACAATTATCTCCTTGGTTTTGTTGACGTTCAGAGCCAGGTTGTTGTCCTGACAGCACTTAGATAGGTCTGATATCTCTTCTCTGTAGGTCGACTATGGTAGTTATTTTGAAACAATCTGGTACAGCACACTGTAGTAGAGAGGCATTGAAAATGTCGGTGAAAACAGAAGCCAGCTGGGTGGCACAGGTTTTGATGACCCGGGGTGGTATCCCGTCAGGACCAGGAGCTTTGTGAGCTTTCAGTTTCTCAAAGGCACGACACGACGAGACTTGAGTGGCCTGGCACACTGTGCTGAGGAAACTGGTCCAGTGTTGAGTGCGTCGAACCTCGAGTAGAAGCTGTTTAGCTCGTCCGGGAGTGATGTGTCAGCTGTGGAGACCTCCGCAGGCCTCGCCTTGTAGCCTGTGATAGCCTGCACACATGCTCCTGGAGTCAGTGCCGATGTACTGGCTCTCTAGCCTGGTCCTGTATTCCCTTTTGGCTGATTTGATGGCCTTTTCCAGTGAGTATCTGCTTCACATGTAGAGCTCTATGTCGCCCGACTTGAAAGCAGACCTCCTTTCTTTCAGCTTGCTGGTGATGGTTCTGTTCATCCAGGGTTGTTGGTTGGGAAATGACCGAAACTTCCTGGTTGGGATGCAGCTGTTCATGCAGTTCATCACTAGTGAAGAATATGATTTTTGGTTTCCTCTAGACCCGAGGCTGGCTGCCTTCTTCATGCCACCTAAGGTGCTCAAAGACATCCATAATCCTCCTGCAGGGCCTTTCATCAGTTTCCACTTAAAACCTCTGCTGCCAAAACTTTCCTTTCTGCATGATACTACACACTCCACTAACTGGCCAAATTAGAGAGATTTGTAGAAACAATACAGGAAACATTTAAAATATTGTAAAGAAAAGAAAAAGAGAACTAAATGATGTGTGTAAGTGTGTTAAGGTGTGTGTGTGTGTGAGTGCGAAGGTATGAGTGTGCGTGTTAAGGTGTGTGTGACTGCAAAGGTATGTGTGTGTGTTAAAGTGTGTGTGCGTGAGTGTGAGTATGAGTGTGTTTATGTGTGTGTGTGTGTGAGAGAGTGTGTGCCACCTGAGCGACAATATCCGGTGAGGATGATATAATATGTAAATGAGCTGAGCCCAGGGCGACACCCTCTTCATTAATATTCATAAGACGTTCTAACATGCCAGGAGCATCGGTCACCATGACAACGGTCTGATCATTCATTGTCTGGAGCTTGTTAACAGAAACCTTAACGACTGCTGGTAACCTGATATTATGGTGTTATTGTATACTGGATCATTGGTGGTAGTACTTTGGTAATAATAGGCCTACTAACTAGTAATTACACTGAGTAGTAGTAGTACTACACTGTTAGTAGTAGTAGTCAGTACAATGTTAGTAGTAGTAGTAATTACACTGTAGTATTAGTACTACAATGTTAGTAGTAGTACCAGACAGACAGGTTATCAGACATGTTCTTACCTACAGAAACATTGAGGTATTTCTCCCAGGCCATAGAGAGGAAACAGGAATGGCGTGTTGCCATAGCGACCCAGGCAACGCAGGAAGTGGCGTGTGGAGGCAAGCCCCACCTCTGTGGGCGTGTTCTCTGTCGCCATGGCGATTGAGTGAAGCAGGAAGTGTTCCAAGTTGTTGCCAAGCGGCTGGTCGCGCAGGAACTCCAAATATGGTCGACCAGTGAAGGCTGGAGGAGGAGAGTGATTAACTATTTTATTGTGATTAATATGAAATCTATTCCAGTTTCACTTATTTAATACCAATAAAATACCTGTATGCTATCAAACTATACCGCTATATAATAATATTTTACCAGCAGTCATTTAGTCAGTAGGTTGAAAGAAACAGTTTGTATAATAGTGGTGCTGGTATTGATCATGTCTGCTGTGAGGTTGCGGGTTTGAATCCGGTCCTACCCTGTTGCTCCTGCGTTTCCTCCTCCAGACAGGAAGTCAGGAAACGCATCAACTTCCTCTTTTCCACCACAGACAGCTGTCTGCTGGCAAACACATCAGCTCTGCTGCAGGGAACCTGAGAGACAGACAGGTAGACAGATAGGCAAACACATCAGCTCTGCTGCAGGGAATCTGAGAGACAGACAGGTAGACAGATAGGCAAACACATCAGCTCTGCTGCAGGGAATCTGAGAGACAGACAGGTAGACAGATAGGCAAACACATCAGCTCTGCTGCAGGGAATCTGAGAGACAGACAGGTAGACAGTCAATTGTAGGCCCTCTCTTATTCTCCATTTATATGCTTCCGCCTGGATAAATATGGTAAAGAAATCAGTGTGAGATTGTTCTATTTGGCCTCCAAACTCCATCAACCAGATTACAGACAATAATGGAAACCCATCTGGACCAATAACAACAACTTCTGACTTTTCTGCATTTAATTGTGCAAGGTTTTGAGACATCTGTAAGGCATTCTTGGAGAGTGTCTAATTGCTTAATGTTGCCTGGATTAATGGAGAGATACAGCTGGGTGTCATCTGCATAACAGTGGAAACTATTGTCATGTCTGCGTATGATATGCCCCAGAGGATATAAATGGAGAATAATATTGGGCCTAAGACAGACCCCTGGGGTACACCACATGTCATGTGTGAGCTAGATGACCTGGATTCACCAATTGCTACGTACCTGTGTTGCAGGTAAGAGTAAATTTCATCTAACACAACCAGAGATGCCCACCCATTGTTGTTCAGTTCAATCCAGATGTTCAATTAAAATCAAATGATCAATGAACTAGAATAATGATCAATGCACTAGCAGCATTCACTACAACAGTGGAAGTGACTCTGTGTTACAGAACAGTATTTGTGTGTATACCTGTTCCACGTTTCCATGGCGATATGTGAGTATCCTGGTGACATTCTTGAACTCTGCATAGCGACTCACATTTGATTTGATGAGCAGATCGACCAATGAGCCACGAGAATACATCAGCTGGAGGAGGAGAAGGAAGGTTAGAACTGAACAACATGATTGGCTGAGAGGTGTTCGTGGCGTGCTAAAATCTCAGGGCAATGACATTCATTACCTAGCAACACCTCATTGTTTACACTGCTACCTGGCAACACACCGCCGATGTCTGATCTCCATTTGCTGTCAGATAAAACCTGCAGAAATCGTCTGTTTCATGAAACAGCAATAATACATTGAAGGTCGTGCTATACTGTGAGATACGGGCACTGCTATACAGCCATCTATTAGATTAGATTAATATTCTATTGTATTGTGTTGTATACTGTTATATCCGTTCTCTCCACTGGCTCCCTGTAGCAGGTCATCCAGGTGCTAGCCTATAGGGCAGTGAAAGGAACAGCCCATCTTCCACCGCAGGCTGAAAACCCACCTCTTCAAGGAACACTATCCTGACCCTTCCTCTTTCCTATCTGTCTCATTTGTTTAAATAAAAAGTAGGTAGATAACTTTTACCTCAGCACTGGTTCTGCTCTTAGATGCTTGTTTAGGAAGGAGATGCACTTACGATTTCTGGTGACTAGTAGTTCTCATGCCTACCTACGCTGAATGTACTTATTGTAGGTCGCTTTGGATAAAAGTGTGCTAAATGACTGTAATGTAATTATATTTATTATATAATAAATATAAATATTATATATTATATTATTAACCTTTGACACCAAGTTTAACCTCTGGCATTCCCTCATTACAATTAATTATATTCATTATTATTATTTATTATTCATTCATTATATTATTTTTACCTTTGATTAAAAGTAGATTCAGTTGAATCACCATTCTTCCTTAGTATTATATTATATTATATATTATATTACATTATGTTATATACCTTTGACACCAGGTCAATGTTGAACCTCCGTCCTTCCTTCACCAGCTGAGAATAGCTGATCTTCTTTCTGGTTGGCTCTGATTGGCTGTGAGCAGCAGAGGGGCCTGGCTGACTGGCCTCAGGCTCCTCCCCCTCTGTCTGGTTGGCAGATGGATGTGATTGGATGGCACAGAATAAAAAAATACATGGATTCCTTCATTAATGAATCTATTGTCCATCCATCTTTCCTGTAGATAATCCTATCCATCTATCAGAGATGAAAGTGGGTAAATAATAAAATTGACGAAGCCATCGATAAATGACATTGTTCTATAGCAATTCTCCAACAGGCATGTATGTACATGGTATGTCTTACCGGTGCAATAGCTTGATTCGTTGAGAGAATAATATAAAAAAAAAAATAAAAAAGGTCTTGTTAGTTAACAGAAACTGCTTATTTTGTTTTTCCAGGTGTTTTTTCTGGCTACTTTTACTGCTTGAGTAACATGACTAATGGTGCCAAAAAGTACAGGTAACTTTAAAATTATATTTGCATATTTGAACTTGAACTTTGCACTTATTTGAAAATAGGCACTGAAATATATTGACACACCAGAAGGGGGCGCACATATCCCGCTATATGTCTAGAATGTAACCAGCTTCATTTTAGTACCTGTACTACTGATGACATTCGTTATTATCAACTACATATCACGTTTAGCCTACGATACATCATTTAGTTAGACTAGACTAAAAATACCTCTTGGTTTTTGACACGGTCATCAACAGGCCGTTTGGTTTCCTTCAATGCGGGTCGGCCTACTGGGAGTGGCTGGCTGAAAAGATGTACTGTAGATTCACATCATGGCATTTCCATGTTGATTAGGTGTTGAGAAGTCAGTAGTTGGGCGACAGTTCAAAGCAACACTAGCTTTAACTTATTAAATTAAGAGAATTTAACCCCCCCCGGATTTACATTGATCTCAAATGGCATTTTTTGGGAACGGAAACACAGAAATTTGCGGATCTGCGGACCTCTTTCATCTCTGATCTACCTATAGTTCGTCAAATTAATTTAAATTGATATATATAGTTAGAGTAGTGAACACGCTTATGCAACCAAGGTGTTTTAGGTACTAGTTTAGTTACTATGGTTACTATCTCGAAATGAAAGTGAGAAAGTGACATAATGGTTTTCATTTCATTTAATGTAAAAAAGTCTGTTCTCTACCTCTACCTCTTCCTCCTGCCCATCTGTTGCTTCCTCTTGCTTCTGGTTGTTCTCTTCTTCCTTCAGCTCTGCCACAAAAACAAAAAACATTTCTGATGTCTTTTCATCCTGGATTAACCTCCTGGGTTAATCTTCTTTTTTATTGAAATAGACGAAGCAACTCGCGCACTTGAGACGAGAAGAACTGAGCAGAAGTTCTGCTGCACATTCAAATTGACAATTTGATAATTAAATCCTTGAATCAAATGAAATAATGATTATTGTTGTCATGAGAAATGAAATTATTGTGATACAGATTTGTGTCCATATCGCCCAGCACTAAAGAAGAGTTATTGGCTTGTTTGAAGCTCCAGTTTAATGCATTACTTGAACATTATCTATTTTGGATTCAGTGAATTTATTTACTCTTCAATTAGTTTAAACAAGTTTAATTACAATAAAAGTTTTCAATCTCCATTCTGTTTTGTAGTGTTTTTTTTATTGCTGCTGTGTAAAGGAATGGATGATGATGTTTTCAATAAAGGTTTCATAATAGAAAAGTAATTGAAAACACACTATTGCCTACTTTGAAAAGTTCCCATCATCTGTTTTTTTTCCAGACAAATACAAACATCTAGCGATCTGTGCTATCTGGGGATATAAATCATTGGTTTCTAGCACAAAGGACAACTGAGCTACAGCTGTGTGCGTCAGACGTTCGGTGATCGGCAATCGTGACCGGCCTGAACAAATCCCAATCGGTCGATCCCTACTTGGGAGAGCAGCCTCTCTTAAAGGCTTCTGTGTCTTGGTGTAAGTTGAATGAGGCCAAATCATACCTCAACTCCTCACCGTGACCATGTGCTCACATTTCTTTGTGTTCTTTTTGGACTTGATGTAATAAGTAATTACTTCACTTTATTTACTTTCAGTGTCATTTCCAATTGTATTCTGTTTGACTAGTTAGACTGACTGACTGTATATACATAGGAAAAATACATTTGATTAAGCTAAAGTTTAATTCTGATTATTTTCATTTGTTATGACTCATCTAAATCAAAAATAATTGTTAGATTAGTTGATTAAACAAAAGAACAGTCAATATATTAATCAATTAGCAAAATAATCATTAGCTGAAGCCCTACAGTCAACCTGAAAATATTACAATGAAAAACCAAAGCAATGATAATATCTCACTACTACAACTTCACTAGAGGTACTGCTAACATGTGGGGAAATGTTTTATAATATTATTATCATCATCACCATTGTTATTATTCATATTATTATTGTTATCATAATTATTAGGATTATTATTATGATCATCATTATTATTGTTATTATTATCACTGTCTACCATCCACATCAACCAGGTCCAAACAGAAGTGAACCTGCGGCGTCCCGTCAGCCTGAAATTCAAACCTGCAGTTTCTGACTCTGATGTTTCCGTGGAGCTGCCTTCATCTCCTCCTCCTCCTCCTTCTGTGGTGTTTGAAGCATCAAGACTCTTGGCATCTTCCTCCGCCTCATCTTCCTCACTGTGGATAAAATTAATAATCTAAAAATCAATGCATTATTAAGTTATTAATGGGGGGGGGGTCCTGACTGGTGTTGAACCAGTAACCGAGCCAGACATCCTGAACCAGTAACCAAGTCAGACATCTTGAATCAGTAACTGACCCAGAAATGCTGAACCAGTAACCGACCCAGACATCCTGAAACTGTCAGTAACATTAACAACTATCATGACCATTAGAAAACAATCTATAAATTTGGCTGTCCGTCTACCCGTCTGTGTCTGTCTACCTGGTATAACAGTAGACCTTCAGGTTGCTGATGGGGGCTGTGTTTGACAGATTGATCATCTCCTCTCCATCCTGCAACAGACTCGACCAATCGTGGACCTCCTCTCGTTGAAGCTCCACCTACCGAGACACACACACGTTACTGTCACAACTAGTGACATTGAAATTAGATTACATTTTGTAATCTGACATTCTATCCGAATCTTGTAGAGGGTGTAGAGACCATACAACTGCAAAGTTACATTAGATCAGATTACATTAGATCAGATTAGATCATATTACATTAGATTAGATCAGATTACATTAGATCAGATTAGATCATATTACATTAGATTAGATCAGATTACATTAGATCAGATTACATTACATTAGATCAGATTACATTAAATCAGATTAGATCAGATTACATTAGACCAGATTAGATTACATTAAATCAGATTACATTACATTACATCAGATTAGATTACATTACATCAGATTACATTAGATCAAATTAGATTACATTAGATCACATTAGATCAGATTACATTAGATCAAATTACATTAGACCAGATTAGATTACATTAAATCAGATTGCAGTTGCAACTGACAACTAAAACAATAGAACATGTTATAGAAATATAACAATGAAAAGTATGAAAATATATAAATTACAGCTTTATGAAGGTTTGCAGAGTAACTACAGTAGAACATTCTGAGACAAAGAAAATATGAACAATACGAAAATATACCAAAAATATGAAATATGTTCAGTATGAAATAAGTGTGTATAAATACTCACATTGTTGTATTCGTCTATCCAGGACAGCAGGCCGTTGAAAGTGAAGCTGGCCCAGTTTCCTGCATAGTAACTCCTCCTATACGATAAATATCAGATTATAAAATATTTATTATATTAATTTATAATAAAAGTGAAGCTGACCAGGCTCCCTGCATATCATGTTCTACAAAGATAAATACAAACGATTAACGATTAATAAATTCACTACAATTACATATTTACAATATTAATACTTCAACAAGCTGAACCTTGTTGAACTGCTGGTATGAAAATAAAACATAGATTATTAATTAAATTATGAATCAGCTTAAACCTCTGATTATTGATGTTCTAATCATCTGCGGATTGGAATATCAATCAATTTCAGGTAATTAGTCTAAATTATTACTCTTAATTATCAAAATGATAATAACAGACAAGTTAACAGACAGACAGGTAGAGAGAGACAAGTTAACTGACCTGTCTAGGTGCAAGACTCTCTGTCCAACTCTGGCGCAGGCTGCTGCGACTACAGACTCAGCAAGACCTGAACACACAGACAGACAGACACTGATGTAGTGTGTTTCAGCACAGCGCCCCCTGCTGCCTGTTTCCAATCAGGTCAGACAGTCTGTTAAACACACACTGATTATTTCACTTGAAGGACATTAAGTACTCTGTGACCTTTACCGACCTCTTCTGGTGACCAGTAACAACTACAACAACACTGATAGATCTGATCTCCTCCTACCTAACCATAACCCCTCCTGTCCCCTTTTGCTACGGTGGCCTGTAAGGGACACAAACAATGTAGAGCAGTATGCTGCTGAAGAGGTAAAATATACTCCTGCTGTATTAAAATCAAGTCAAAGTCAAATCAAACTGCTCTAAACAGCAAATGAGCGTTGTAACCGGGCCTCAGTCCCAGTAACGTTAGACGACCATTACTGGTTCACTCTATAGCACATCCTGTATCCAGCAAGCTGAGTTTGAGTCTGGCTCTAATCTTCATTTGGACAGCGTCGCTCCACCGTTTGGGCCAATGCTGAGTCTTTACCATACCGTACACAGTAGATGCACAACACAATTTAAAACGCAACTCACTTGACCGCAGTCTCTCGGAGGCAAATAGAGATAACGGAAACTATTGCGTTTTATTTAGCAGAAGACATGGCTCCAATAAACACTGTGCCAACAAAATGTTTTAAAAGCATGATCACCACCCTGGAGGAGATGTATGATCCCTCCCACAATCATTTTCACAAGTTGCTCCCTTCACTTTATTGTAAATGTTGGAGAGAAATTGAGATGGAACTGAAACAAGTTGCACACTGATTTGTGGTGGAGTAGAACTATGAACCATATCTGAGCCCAACGGTTCATCATGTTGATGATGATTTTACGCTGAAAAGGAGAAGCCGGCAAACAGACTTTCCAAGATCGCTTTTTGGTGTTCAAGTCGCCAAGGGGGTCTGAAAAGTCTCTAAATTTAGCAACAAAGTCGCCAAGTTGGTGACAGTGGGCCAGAGACAGAAATGGTTTATCACAGCACACACGCTCGAAACAAACCACTGTGATTGTTGAGACAGTTAACCCATGAATAACCTTAATTTAATCCACCAGAGCAAGCTACACCCAGTGTGAATAATCGGCCCCGGCCACGATCAATTAATTGTGGAAGCAAATATCGTCACCGTGATTAATATACCATTAATTGTGCGGACTGCATCTTCGACAACAAAATGACCTCAGCGTTGCAATGTGGACGTCGGTGCACCACGCGGCTGCTGTTCCCTTTATATGCTACCACTTACCATTTACATGCTACGCCGACGATACTCAACTGTATGTATCCGTTAAACTGAACGATCGCTCCAAATTCCAGAAATTAGAGGCGCGGGAGGAGAATAGAGGAGGAGAGTAGAGGAGGAGGAGGAGGAGAGGATGATTGAAAGGAGAGAAAACAACTCCATTACAGCTCCTCTCTCTCCTATCCATCCTTCTTTCTGTGACCTCGCTCGCCCAAGGTTCCATCACACACACACACACACACACAGCTGTCAGCTGAAGACAATGGGAAAGTGATATATTTATCAGGAGGGATATCTACCATTTGATGTCTTTTACACACACACAGAGAGAGAGAGAGAGAGAGAGAGAGAGAGAGAGAGAGAGAGAGAGAGAGAGAGAGAGAGAGAAGTAGAGGAGGAGATAAAGGAAAGAGCATTACCAAGATAAAAGTACCAATCTGCTAACTCTACACACATTGGGATGACCAACAGACGGGCTGTGTGTGGTCATGCATTAAATGTGTCACCTGCAACAGCTAGCTGGACCCCCCCCCCCCCCCCCCACACACACACACACACACACACACACACACACACACACACACACACACACACACACACACACACACACACACACACACACACACACACACACACACACACACACACACACACACCCCTAGTTGGTGTGTGAGTGGACCAGTGTTTCATTGCCATGGCTACAGCCCTCCTGGTCTGGTTGGTGAAACTGGTAGGTAGTGAAACCAAAATGACCTTCAACCTCCACCTGTTAACACCATAGTGCTGTGGTAGCTCAGTGTTGTTACAACTGAGATAATCACTGAACTAAATACTTAATTCCTGCATTGACTCAGCCACTAGTCAGAAATTCACCAAGCTACTTCCTGGTCAGTGAATGCACCATGCACCAACCTAGAGCTGCTCATGCTGATGTGACTTCTACCGTCCTGCCTGGTAGACGAGACTCTGAGGACTGCTTCAGGCTTCACAGGGAAATGGATGAGATGGAGGGTGTGCTGTCAAATGGCGTAGCTGCTGCCAAAACGACTGTGGGCAATGGAGTCATGTGCAGGTACGTGCACCACCTGAAATTTGAAAGAACATGAACGCCGCCGCAGCACCTCTGTCCAGGATGAGCTGAGTGAAGAGGAACCAGAGCTACTGGTGGATGCCAGTGTTTTTCTCTTGTTGGAGCGCTAGCAGCTAGCCCAGACCCACTGGAGCGCTAGCAGCTAGCCCAGACCCACTGGTGCACTAGCAGCTAGCCCAGACCTACTGGAGCGCTAGCAGCTGGGTGGCTACACGTCTTACATCAACTAAAAGTAATGGATGGTTGAAAGGTTTTGCATTCAAACGTGTGTCCTACTAGTCTGAGAGCAGAGCGCCCATGCTAACCAAGGCGGCCGCTCCAGAACCAACACTGAGACACTGAGTACATGTTTGAGCCGGAGTCTGACCCAGAATGGGAAGAGGCAGCTGAGGCGGTTCCACTTAGTTTCTCAATGATAACAATTCTGTGTAATATTGTACTTTCGTGCCTTGTGTTTGTGTATGTGTGAGCGACACTCTCTGCTGTAGCCGGTCTATTTATGGCTCATGTCCATAAGCTTATTGAATACAACTTGCAGACAAGCTAGGATTGACAATTTTGTTGAGCCAGTTAACCAATATATTATTGGATGCAATCTATTTGCATCCAAACAGCGCAGCCAAACAACCAAACACGATTGTACTAATGGTGGCTAAAGTTTACCAAGCCTGACACGTTCGACAGACTTATAAAACAGACACTGGTCCCAACAAATAACTTTAAGATGAGTCCTGACTCCAACCAATAACTTTACTTTTACTTTACTTTACTTTTAATGCCTCCAGCTTTACTTTTCTTACTTCTTCCACGCCCAACAAGCCTTGTGGCTAGCCCCGCTAGCTCGTTAGCTAACCAGCAGTGAATATACTAACCAGACTAATTTGGTAAATTAAATCAAAACATGGTGACACTTACAGATTCCAATTTTGCAGATGGGTCACGTACCTTATGAATTGCTCCATCTTTAAGCTTCAATTTAGATGCTAATCCTGCCGTTGCTCAAGCAGTCTGAGGACTGATCATCACACACAGAAAAAACTGTAGCCGTTAAAAATAAAATTAATCCACTCTGTCCTGCATTTTCACGTGTTGGGAGACTGTGCAGGGATCTATGTTGCTGCCTGCATCCTACAACATAATAACTGGAGAGTTGATATATCTCCTGATATGTTGTTTTAGCTTCAGTCGTCGCAAAGTAATGGTGCATTCCAGTGTACTCGGAAAAAACGGCGTCCGAATGTGATATGCGCCGATTCTCTTCACTAATGGCGCTGTAGTAGTTGATGTTGAGTTTAGATGCTTGTAACATTCTGAGACTTACCATACAAACATGAGTTTGCTGCGGGCGATTATGTTTTCCCGAGCAGATGCACTGGAACACATTTAGATTGGAAGTTAGGAATACCGACTCTGAATTATCGATTTCCGAGTACAATGGAATGCACCATAAGCAACGGCTTGCGGCACTGCCGTGAGCTGCACTGCCGTGAGCTGCATTTTGCGACAACGTAAATGGGATTGGTTGTTCACCTGGGCGTGGGCATGCTCTGAGAGGGGCTGGATTTGCACCTTATGACGTCCAAAGGAACCATTTTCTGAAACGGGCTGTTTTTCTCCTATCTTTGGCACCGTTTTGGGAAAAAGGAAAATACAGAAAAACGGGTTGACAAATTTTCTCAGCTGCTTAGGGAAGTAATTTCCTGTGGAACATGTATAAGCGCCAGGAATAAACCGTTTTCCATAATATGGGACCTTTAATGACCAGAGTACTAGACTGTTTTAATGACAAGAGTACTAGTCTGTTTAATGACCAGAGTACTAGTATGTGCTAATAACCAGAGTACTAGTCTGTTTTAATGACCAGAGTACTAGTATGTGCTAATAACCAGACTACTAGTCTCTTTTAATGACCAGAGTACTAGTATGTGCTAATAACCAGACTACTAGTCTGTTTTAATGACCAGAGTACTAGTCTGTTTTAATGACCAGAGTACTAGTCTGTGCTAATAACCAGACTACTAGTCTGTTTTAATAACCAGAGTACTAGTCTGTTTTAATGACCAGAGTACTAGTATGTGCTAATAACCAGACTACTAGTCTGTTTTAATGACCAGAGTACTAGTCTGTGCTAATAACCAGACTACTAGCCTGTTTTAATAACCAGACTACTAGCCTGATTTAATGACTAGAGTACTAGTATGTGCTAATACTAGTTTGACTTTGGTAGACTTGGTAACATATTTTCAACCCAGAACAAATCTTCCTGTGAGTCTCTGTGGCCAGCAGGCCCAGTCTGAAGCTCCCTGACTGGTCAGCTGGTAGCTAGCTAGCCATCAGCTGGCTGGACATGACAGTACAGTGTGTATGCTAACTGGTAACTGCTAACAGTGTGTATGCTAACTGGCTGCTATCTACGATTCACTGGGAATGCATAGAAGACTAGTTAAGACGTCACTCTTATTAAAACACACACAGCGAACTTAGTCTCTCTGCTAAATGGGTCCGATTCTATTTAATGTGAAACTGGAGGAACCATATGCTGCTATGTTACACAATTACATCAGCTAGCTTAGTTTGATAGTTAATATCAGCAACACCCTGGTTAACCAACCAGTATAGCAGGCTAACGTTAGCTATCGGTGTATTAACTAATAGGGATGTTAAACTACGTCGATAAGGACACACTGTCATTATCAGACAACATTAACCACAAGACAAGGCTAGTAGCTAGCTAATAGCCGTTGTCATTGACAATGTATTGACTAGTAGCCACAAGCTAACGGTAGGCTAACGTCAGCACCTCTCGCCGTTTGGCACCGAATTAACGGGTTCCGGGATAACTCGAACTAAATAATCCCCACCGAAACCAGCAGCACATTCGCCCACGTCACCCGGTTCATCACATCAAACAAAATAAGGTTGGGTCTCTTTACCTGTTCCTAAAATGACAACGTCAAATTCTGACGGCAGCTCCTCCGCAGCCATGTTGTTAGCAGTAGTGTATTGAGATCACGTGACAACGACGTGACGCTGGGTGTGTTTCAGTTGACCCCAGGCTGCAAGGAGGGACGGACGGGTTCCTGGTCCGACAGACACACCAGTGCTGCTCCGGTTTACCAGCTGGTCTGGAGGCAGAAACCACAGGTTTCTTAATTCTGAGTTTTAACAGTCAGACCTTGTCCTGGTTAACCCATACTGCCTTGGTTAACCCATTCTGTCCTGGTTAACCCATAGTGTCCTGGTTAACCCTATACTGCCCTGGTTAACCCATTCTGTCCTGGTTAACCCATAGTGTCCTGGTTAACCCTATACTGCCCTGGTTAACCCATACTGTCCTGGTTAACCCATACTGCCCTGGTTAACCCATAGTGTCCTGGTTAACCCTATACTGCCCTGGTTAACCCCTACTGCCCTGGTTAACCCATAGTGTCCTGGTTAACCCCATACTGCCTTGGTTAACCCATAGTGTCCTGGTTAACCCCATACTGCCCTGGTTAACCCATAGTGTCCTGGTTAACCCTATACTGCCCTGGTTAACCCCTACTGCCCTGGTTAACCCATAGTGTCCTGGTTAACCCCATACTGCCTTGGTTAACCCATAGTGTCCTGGTTAACCCTATACTGCCCTGGTTAACCCATAGTGTCCTGGTTAACCCCATACTGCCTTGGTTAACCCATTCTGTCCTGGTTAATCCATAGTGTCCTGGTTAACCCTATACTGCCCTGGTTAACCCATTCTGTCCTGGTTAACCCATAGTGTCCTGGTTAACCCTATACTGCCCTGGTTAACCCATACTGTCCTGGTTAACCCATACTGCCCTGGTTAACCCATAGTGTCCTGGTTAACCCTATACTGCCCTGGTTAACCCCTACTGCCCTGGTTAACCCATAGTGTCCTGGTTAACCCCATACTGCCTTGGTTAACCCATAGTGTCCTGGTTAACCCTATACTGCCCTGGTTAACCCATAGTGTCCTGGTTAACCCCATACTGCCTTGGTTAACCCATTCTGTCCTGGTTAACCCATACTGTCCTGGTTAACCCATACTGCCCTGGTTAACCCATAGTGTCCTGGTTAACCCTATACTGCCCTGGTTAACCCATTCTGTCCTGGTTAACCCCTACTGTCCTGGTTAACCCCTACTGCCCTGGTTAACCCATAGTGTCCTGGTTAACCCCATACTGCCTTGGTTAACCCATAGTGTCCTGGTTAACCCATACTGCCCTGGTTAACCCTATACTGTCCTGGTTAACCCATTCTGTCCTGGTTAACCCATAGTGTCCTGGTTAACCCTATACTGCCTTGGTTAACCCATACTGTCCTTAACCCTATACTGTCCTGGTTAACCCATTCTGTCCTGGTTAACCCATACTGTCCTGGTTAACCCTATACTGTCCTGGTTAACCCATACTGCCCTGGTTAACCCATACTGTCCTTAACCCTATACTGTCCTGGTTAACCCATTCTGTCCTGGTTAACCCATAGTGTCCTGGTTAACCCATTCTGTCCTGGTTAACCCATTCTGTCCTGGTTAACCCATAGTGTCCTGGTTAACCCTATACTGCCTTGGTTAACCCATACTGTCCTTAACCCTATACTGTCCTGGTTAACCCTATACTGTCCTGGTTAACCCTATACTGTCCTGGTTAACCCACTCCTTGTTTCCTACATTGTGGTGTCTATGTATGAAATAATGAATAAAGAGGAAAAACAGAGTGATTTATGTGATTCATGCTAACACCAGTATACCATGATCATATTAGTATTAGTACCCTAGTAGTAATACTAATGTAATATTAATGTATTAATACTATAATAATAATACCAATTAAACCAGTGAGACCATGATCATAGTAGTATTAGTACCATGAGTACCATCAGTACCATTAGTAGTATCAGTGAGACCATGATGAGACGTGTTGTTAGTGATCGTGATTTAAGACATTAAGACTACATTACCCATGAGCCCTGTTGCTTCCTGCCCCCTCCCTATACTGTACAAGGGTGTGAAGACCCAGAGGATTTATCTCAAAGTAATCAGATTACATTGCAGGAGATCAATAATGTGGTTACATTTTGATCCTAGGGGCATGTTTGGTAGTTTGGCAGCCAACTTCTTCTTCTCTGGTGCTTTCTGGTACTGCCAACTCCAACACACACACACAGGGAGTGATGTTCAGCCAGAAACACAGATCGTTTCTTCTTCTTTGTCCTTTATTCATCTAGAAGAGACCAGATGGTTGCAAGACATGAACCTCCTCCTCTCTCCTCCTCTTCTCTCCTCTCCCCTCTCCTCCTCTTCTCTCCTCCTCTTCTCTCCTCTCCTCCTCTCCTCTCCTCCTCTTCTTCTTTCGTCACCTCCTCTCCTCTCCTCTCCGCTCCTCTCCTTCTCTTCTCTCTTCACCTCCTCTCTGGATCTCCTCCAATATTTTCTGTTGTTTGTTAAAAGGAAAAAATAACTTTTGGTTTTAGGAAAGAAAAAAAAATGAAAATAATCAAGGAAAAGAAGGCACACACACACACACACACACACTGGACTGCAACTGGGCTGTAGGAAGTCTTGTCCTTATATGGTCATGTGTTGTTAGACGTCCTGTTGGAGGTGAAGTAATCCAAAACAACAAGTAATCAGAATGTATTTAAGTTTGTAATCAAACAGTCAAAGAACACAAAGAGGAAACAGCCGTCTTCTTCTACTAATATAGTAGTCATGACATTTTAGAGTAATCTGTAATCAGTAATGTGATTACAAATTGAGTTTCCCTCCCCAGTGAAGAACATCTGAAACTGATCAGATTCCATTTAAAGTAATCAATAGTATAAATAAACTATGATAAACGTCCCTCCCCTATATGAGCGGATGAAGAACATGTGCCTGAAAGTAATCAGATTAGATGACCGGTAAAGTAATCTGTGATCAGTCATTTTATTCCATTTGTTAAGTAATATTTGGGGTGTGAAGAAACTGTATCTGAAAGTAATCAGATTACATTTCCATTTATTAGTAATATGAGTCAAAAGTGATCTGTGATCAGTAATTTGAGTTTGTTTATCCACTGAATAATTTGATTACATTTTGAATGTAGTTTTCTTGTCGATGGTGTGAAGAACACGTAATTAGAAGTAATTAGATTACATTCATTAGTAATTTGATTCCATTATGAGGGTCGACTGTAATCAGTAACATGATTCCTCAGTGTTTAAATTAAACCTCCTGACCCTTTACATGTGAAGAACATGTAATTGAAAGTAATTAGATTACATTTTGAAGTAATTTGTACTCGGTATTTATATTAACCCTGACATCACTGTAGCTGGTCTGATGAGCGTTTGAACAACGTTGAAAGGAAAAGAAACTCGTCGTCCGTTAAATCTTTCCTGGCGTCGCTTCTGTTTCCAGCTCCAACATTAAACAGCCTTTTGTAGCTCGTTAGCGCAAGGTGTTAACGAAGGCCGAGAGCTGATAGGACGGCTGTGATCACATGCCAAACTATTTACCGCCCGTTTACCGACTCCACTAAAACCTCTGGGGACGAGAGGGGGGGTGGAGGGAGGGAGAGAGAGAGAGAGAGAGAGAGAGAGAGAGAGAGAGAGAGAGAGAGAGAGAGAAGCCTGGAATGACCACAAAGAAACGACAATTAGGAAAAAGAGAGGGAAGGAAAGAGAGAGAGATCAAAAGACAGAGAGAAAACTGGAGAGACAGATATAAAGAATGAAAGGAGGAGTTGGAAAGAGAGAAAAAGGGAGAGAGCGACAGAAAGACAGACAGAGAGACAAACAGACAGAGAGTTGGACAGACGGACAGACAGACAGACAGAGGTGGAGAGAGAGAGACAGAAAGACAGAACAACGGAGAGAGAGAGAGAATCTAGTTATCTTCTGTTTTGGCAATGTATGGAATTACTATGTCATGCCAATAAAGCACCTTTGAATTGAATTGAGAGACAGAAAGACAGAATGATGGAGAGAGAGAGAGGGAGAGACAGACAGGCAGACAGACAGGCAGAGTGGTGACTTGAGATGTTCAGTGAGCATGGCAAGTTAAGACACCTTCAATATAGGTTTTCAGGTGATGTAGCTCCGCTCTGGCTCTGGCGGCCATCTTGGAGGTCCGTCTCAACAGAATTTAATCTTCATGGTTCATTTCTGTCTGTTTCTGTCTGAACTGATCATGTCATCACTGATCCATCCATACTGGATGGATCTACAGACACACCACAACAATCTGGTTCAGCTAGCTAGATTTAGACATTATTACTAACATACTAACAGACAATTCTCCAGTGGATCCATGATGGATCAGACCTGGCTGGTAGCAGGTTGGTGATAAAACTACAAAGTCTCTATAAGTGAAACCATCTGAAAGTTCTTCATCCTGATTTGTTTTCTGCTGCAAAGGCGAAACAAGAAGAAGATGTATGAAGGTATTTCCCTGCCAAAACTATTTTCAGAAGTGTAACTCATGATTTGCACACGCGAAAAACAATTTGAGCAAGAAAATCTGATTTGTATTCACAAAACTCTCCTTTCAGTTACGCTTTTACACTTGCAAACGTCAATTTTCCGTGCACTGACAGTCTAGTAAGTTCCTTATCTGTATCTGTACCGCATCTCCTTACTCTCGAGTAAAGAACCTCTGCCTCCAGCCGATGTCTGCTTCTGGGTCCACCTGTGCTCGATCACTTCAGCAAGTATGTTGGCAAACACCAATGCGGATGTCTGCCGGTGACTCCTGCGCATGTACGCAGATATGGAAGAGGTGGCCAACAGACTCATTCAACTCCGCCTACACCTGAGTTCTGCATGTTAGTTAGTAGGTGGAACACGGAAGTGCTCGTCACTACATTTCATCATGCTTTCTCCGAGACCATAAAAGATGAGTTGGCTTCTCGCGAGCACATTGACAATCTGGAATCCCTTATTGACTTCCATCTGGGTTGACAGCCAGCTATTTGAACGTTTTCCTTTGTGCCCCGTTCCGGAGCCTGGAGTTGCCTCTGTTCCGACATCATCCGAGCACTCCCGAGTCGGCTCGAGTCGGCCCGAGTCACTCTCCACCTGCTGCTGAGGAGCCAATGCAGCTAGGCAGGAACCGACTCTCTCCATCTGAACGTGACCGTAGGATGCAGTAGAAATGCTGTATCTACTGTACCAAACTGCCAAACCACCTCCTGCTCCCTGCCTAATCAATGACCAGACAGAACAGACTATTCGCCACCTCCTTAACTCCCGCGAGGTCCGAGGGAGGCTCCAGTACCTGGTGGACTGTGCGGGGTACCGTCCTGAGGAGTGCTCCTGGGTCCCTGTTTGGGACATCCTGATCCCTGCTGTCACGGCTTCGTGTGGCTGCCAGCAGGCAGCATAGACTGTATTTTCTTTGTTCAGTCTTGAGTTCTCATGCCCTTGCTATGATCTCTAGCCTTAGCTCTCCTTTGCACTCTAGTTACTCGCCTAGCCGTTTGATCGTTTTGCAATCATTGATCGACTTGTTTTTGGTGTACTTTGTTTGATCTGGAGCTGTTTTAGTAAAATTTTGGTTTTATTTTACTCTCTTGCCTCCTGTCTTATCTCCACTCCACTCGGCAACATTGTTACACTTCCAGAGGACGTCCTGGTGTATCTCCTAGAGGACGTCCTGGTGTATCTCCTCTCCGGAGGATGTCCTGGTTGTATCTCCGGAGGACGTCCTGGTGTATCTCCTAGAGGAGTCCTGGTTCTCTGGTGTATCTCCCGTGAGGAGTCCTGTGTCCTGTGTGTATCTCCCGGAGATGTCTGGTCCTGGTGTATCTCCGGAGGACGTCTGGTGTATCTCCCGGAGGACGTCTGGTCCTGGTGTATCTCTGGAGGACGTCCTGGTGTATCTCCCGGAGGACTGTTTGGTGTATCTCCCGGAGGACGTCCTGGTGTATCTCCCGAGGACGTCCTGGTGTGTCTCCGGAGGACGATCCTGGTGTATCTCCCGTTAGGATGTCCTGGTGTATCTCCCGGAGGACGGTCCGTGGTGTATCTCCCGTAGGATGTCTGGTGTAATCTCCGGGGACGTCGTGGAAGTATTCCCGGAGGATGACCTGGCTCTGGTGTAATCTCCCGAGAGGACGTCCTGGTCATGGTGTATCTCCCGGAGGACGTCCTGGTGTATCTCCCGTAGGATGTCCTGGTGTATCTCCCGGAGGACGTCGTGGTGTATCTCCCGGAGGACGTCCTGGTGTATCTCCCAGTGAGGGTGGGAATTGTTTTGGTCTTTTAACAACTAATACCAGATATTGACTATATGTGGTCCTCTACTGCTAGTGCTTTGAAAAAGGATATTTCTAATTATTAATTAAATTATTTTGAAATTTATGGAATCTTGTTTGAGAAATATCATTTGACTAACAATTTGTATTGGTTTTTGATGAATGATGAATCAAAGGCTGATTCATCAGCACTAATATTTCACTTATCAATACATAATGTATGTAATAAACTCATTATTCAATATTATGCAGAAGGACATTACTAACAGGATGGAAATGAGAAAGGAAGAGGAAGCCTGAATGAATCATTTACAACTACAGGAAGTGAAGCGTTTGAGCTCAGGAGACCAGGAGTTGCTGGTTAAAATCCCTGCTGACCTGAGGATGACATCACCTCGCTCTATTCTAACCCTATCTCACTCTCTCTCTCTCTCTCTCTTTTACGTGTACTCACTTAATCAGAGGGCGGGCCAGTACTCTCTCGCTCTCTCTCACACACACACACACACACACACAGCAACAATCAATCAGACTGTAGCAGGAAGGTTCGTTAGCATGTCGTACAAATCGTTTACTATTACAAACTGTACAGACAGACAGACAGACAGACAGACAGACAGACAGACAGAGAGACACATAGTCAGTCAGTCAGTCAGACAGACAGACAGACAGACAGACAGACAGACAGAGAAACAGACAGACAGACAGAGAGAGAGACAGACAGACAGACAGACAGACAGACAGACAGACAGACAGACAGAGAGAGAGACAGACAGACAGACAGACAGACAGAGAGAGAGACAGACAGATAGATGATAATGATATTCAGGTATTTTCCTGCTGGCATTTAATCTGCTGTTCTTCCATAAAGGTTAACGCTTTTAATTTGACACTGTGCTTTTAATTTGAAACTCATCTGACGTATGAAGTGGTGACACTGAAACCTTTTCTACTGCATTATAATAAACTGTGTAGTATTTTCTCCCTGACCACACCATGTAAGTAATCTGATTACCTTACTCAAAAAGAGTTGATTGCTTTTTTGATTAGTAGTTCTAGAAGGTTATCAGTAAAACTGCTTTTAGAGGCTAATTGGTAATCTGTGATCTGTGTTGGAATGTAGGTGGTAATCTGTAATCCTTTCCTGGTCTCACAACACCTCACAACTTGTGGAATTATAATAAAAGTCACATACATTTTAAATATTATGAAGACAATAACAATGAGCAGCTGTGGGCCAAGTGCCTTGCTCAACGGCGCCTGCTGGTGGTCGCCGCCCTCCTCTCTCGCAGATCAAACCATCTAAATTCCCATTAGTGGATTTTTGAATTTTTTTCTATTTTCCAAGTAGCAGCCCACAACTATTATTACTATTACTGTTCTTTTTACATATTTTACATTTCTCAAGGACACAACAGTGTCAGCCTGTGAGTTTAATTATTATATAACTTATTCTGTTGATTTTAGGCTTAATTGGCATTTTATGTTTTTAGGTTTATATTCCCAAAACATCTTGGTTGGATGATAAAAAACTATTTTATTACTACTGGTCTCACAGTTCACGGAAACATACTTTTTCTTTTTGCTGCCATCCAAATTCAGCTGTCAATCAATCATCTGTCAAAACTAACCTCACTCCAGAAGCTCCGCCTTCGGACACTCCCTCCCAGCCAACAGGAGCCTCGTCCGTGCCTGTACCCTCTCCTGATTGGCTGAAGACTGATGTCAGTCAATCCTCAGAGGGTGAGGGGGGTCATTCGGACGGGAGCACGAGGGGTAGAGCGACATAGCACGACAGAGAGACAGGTAAAGGAGAGAGAGGTAGAAAGAGGAGAGAGAGAGGTAGAGACTTAGCAAGAGGAGAGAGAGAGGAGAGAGGAGAGATAGAGAGGTTGAGAGACCTAGAGAGATGAAAGAGAGAGAGAGAGAGACATAGAGAGGGGAGGTAGAGAGAGAGGAGTGAGAGAGAGAGAGAGGGGGGAGAGAGGTAGAGAGAGGAGAGAGAGAGGGGGAGAGGTAGAGAGAGGAGAGAGAGAGGTAGAGAGACGTAGAGAGGGGAGAGGGGGGGGGGAGTTGAGAGACCTAGAGAGGGGAGAGAGAGAGAGAGGGGAGAGAAAGGTAGAGAGACCTAGAGAGACAGACAGGTAGCGGAGAGAGAGTCTGCTCAGAGAGGACGGAGGGAGACGGACCGCGGAAGAACAGACGACAAAAGAAAGAGAAAAAGAGAAGAAACTTCACTTTTCTGTTTTCTCCTCCAGCATGGCGGGCTCCTCCAACCCTCTCTCCCGGACCTCCAGCCCCCCCACCGACCCTCTGTTCCACTCCGACCCGTCCTACAGCGCTCCCAACCCGGCCAGCTCCCCGCGCCTGCCCGCGGCTCGACCCGGAGCATTCTTGGGCGGCGGGAGCGGCGCGAGCGGCAGGATCCTAGTTAATGTGAACGGCACGAGCGGCAACCCGGGCGGCAGCAGCCCCGCCGGTCACACCGAGTGTAAAATGGTGGAGCTGCACGGCGTCAAAGTGGCTTCGTTCACCGTGAACGGCGTGGAGCTGATCTGCCTGCCGCAGGTCTTCGAGCTGTTCCTGAAGCACCTGGTGGGCGGCCTGCACACCGTCTACACCAAGCTGAAGCGGCTGGACATCAACCCGGTGGTCTGCACCGTGGAGCAGGTCCGCGTGCTGCGGGGCCTCGGGGCCATCCAGCCCGGGGTCAACCGCTGCAAACTCATCACCAGGACGGACTTCGAGGCGCTGTACCGGGACTGTACCAACGCCAGGTAGGAATATTAAGTATTGTTAAATATGGGACTCTGTATAGACTGGAGACTATAATATATAACTATTATAGAATATTATTAAATATTATTATTAACCAGGACGGACTTTGAGGTTCTCTATAGAGACTATAATATATAACTATTATTAAATATTATTAATAACCAGGGCGAACTTTGAGGTTCTCTATAGAGACTATAATATATAAACTATTATTAAATATTATTAATAACCAGGACGAACTTTGAGGTTCTCTATAGAGACTATAATATATAACTATTATTAAATATTATTAATAACCAGGACGGACTTTGAGGCTCTGTATAGAGACTATAATATATAACTATTATTAAAGAATATTAAGTGTTAGCAAATATTATTAATAACCCAGACGGACTGTGAGGCTCTGTATAGACTAGAGACTATAATATATAACTATTATTAAATATTATTAAATATTATTAATAACCAGGACGGACTTTGAGGCTCTGTATAGACACTATAATATATAATTACTATTAAATATTATTAATAACCAGGACGGACTTCTAGGCTCTGTATAGAGACTATAATATATAATTATTATTAAATATTATTAAATATGATTCATAACTGGGACCTTCGAGGCTCTGTGTAGAGACTATAATATATAACTTATTAAAGAATATTAAATGTTATCAAATATTATTAATAACCCAGACGGACTGTGAGGCTCTGTATAGACTAGAGACTATAATATATAACTATTATTAAATATTATTAAATATTATTATTAACCAGGACGGACTCTGTATAGATGAGAGAATATAATATATAACTATTATTAAATATTATTAAATATTATTATTAACCAGCACGGACTTTAAGGCTCTGTATAGAGACTATAATATATAGCTATTATTAAATATTATTAAATATCATTATTAACCAGGACGGACTTTGAGGCTCAGTATAGAAACTGCAATATATAACTATTATTAAATATGATTCATAACTGGGACCTTCGAGGCTCTGTATAGAGACTATAATATCTAACTATTATTAAAGAATATTAAATGTTATCAAATATTATTAATAACCCGGACGGACTGTGAGGCTCTGTATAGTGACTGTATGATATAACTATTTTTAAATATTATTAAATATGATGATGATGATGATGATGAGAACCAGGACGGACTGTGAGGCTTTGTACAGAGACTATACTAACGCCAGGTAATATTAAATATTCTGTATTATAATTCATTACCAAGGACTTTATAGAGGCTATTGCCAGGTAGGAATACTCTATATAATCTCTATAATCTGAATAATCTATTAAATCTGTATTAAATGTTATTATTCATAACAGGAGAGACATGGACTGTAGTAACACCAGGTATTATTACATATTACTAGGATGCTAATTATAATAAAGCTGGGTAGATGATAGTAAATATATATTACACATATATATTATAAAGACTCTAATATATATAATACATATTCAAGGTGCTGCTAATGCAAAGTATGGTATATTAAAACTAAAACTAATACTATAGTATTGTTAGAATATATGATAATTATAATATATTATGATATATATGTGTATGATATAACCTGGAGGGATTGAAGGTCCTCTATAGCGGCTGTTCCATTTCTTTCTCTCTTTCTTTCTCTCTTTCTTTCTTTCTCTCGTCCTCAAGCAGAAAACAAATATTATTTTTATTTTATTTTAATTCATTTTGAAGCTCTGTGAAACGTTTTCTCAACAACGCTGACTGTGTGTTTGAGAGAGAGTGTGTGTGTGTGTGTGTGTGTGTTTGAGAGACAGAGAGTGTGTGTGCGTGTGTGTGTGTGTGTGTGTGTGTGTTTGAGAGAGAGAGTGTGTGTTTGAGAGAGAGAAAGAGTGTGTGTTATACATTGTAATGTCTTTGTGATAAGCAGCTAAAAATGAAATTGTTTTTAGTTTAATTTTAGATTTTACTATATTTTATATACTATATTTTATATACTATATTTTACTATAATTAAATTATAGTTGTATCAGCTGATTGATTGATTGATTGATTGATTGATTGAATGTTTTTGACACATGGAAACCCACTCTAACGATGATATTCCAGAGTGACAGGACTGGTTTCCATGATGATCCTTGTATGGTCATGGCTGCTCAGGTACCGTAACCTGCAGGTCACAGCCAAGGCACTGAAGCACTACCTGCTCTGACCCCTGACCTCTGACCCATGACTGCTGACCTCAGACCCCTGACTCAACCTTCTCAAGCTACAACTCAGAATTTCCCCCTGGGGATCAATAAAGTATCTATCTATCTATCTATCTATCTATCTATCTATCTAGTATTTGGTCAGCTAACCATCACTGTCTTGTTGTTAACACATCTGGTTGGCACAGTAGCTAACGTATCTAGTAGAAGCTAGCGTTAGCAGTGGCTAGTAGTCCCATGTTACCAGTAACTAAACTAGCCTGCTGGCTAGTTAGCTAGCTACCAGTTAGTTCAGGTTAACTAGCTGACTCTTCTCCAGCTCCAACTCAGAGTGTTTTGGAGTAGAGACTAGGGCTAAAGACAAGACAGTTTACTGAGTCACAGTAACCTACATTTGGAGACAAATCTACCTGATCACACTGATCACTTTTACTGAGAACGTTACTGGATGATCTACAGACACACCACAACAACCTGGTTCAGACAGTCAACTGGTTCTACTGACACATTACTAACTAACAGACTGGTTGGTAGATTGACGCTGATCCAGGACTCATTAACGTTATTTCTGTTAAAAACAGATAAAGCCTTGATCTGAATCACGTCACCTTGCTGTTCCCAGAAGACAGACGATGGAGTCCTGTATTAATAAATCTTATTTTTACTAGTGTTATTATACTGTAAGGCCTGCTACATCGTCCACAGAGGCATTTCTTGTGTTCTCGCTTAGCGCAACGCTAACATGGCATGGTCAGGCAGCTCAGAATTGGTCAACACTACTGGTCAGCCGTAAAACTATAGAAACAGAATGAATGCCCTAATCAATAATGATGCTCAATAATAATCAATCACTCATAGAGACAGAGAGATGTAATGTGTGTGTGTGTGTGTGTGTGTGTGTGTGTGTGTGTTGGTAGCTAGACCATATGGGCAAATATGTTGCCTGTAGCAACACCTTGGGCACACACCCACACACACACCCACACCCACACATACACAGTGTGAGTGTGTGTTTTAGATTACTGCAGAATTTGGATCAAAATTCTTTCTTAAAATCAAATTATGTAAATAAGCTTCAGATAATTATGGGATTAACAGAGAGGGTGTGTGTGACAAAATCATCTCTTTAATTTGTACAAGCTGTGTGTGTGTGTGTGTGTGTGTGTGTGTGTGTGTGTGTGCACATATCTCCACACACGCCATTTTCCTGACAGGTCGAGGGTTCAGTGTGTTGCTGCAAGGAACCTAGATATGAATAATATAATATAATATAATATAATATAATATTGTATAATATAATATAGTATAGTATAATATAATATAATATAATATAATATAATATAATATAATATAATATAATATAGTATAATATAATATAATATCATATCCCATATCGTATAGTATAGTATAGTATAATATAATATAATATAATATAATATAATACATAGAGTAATAGATCTACTTAGAGTAATAGAACATAGAACTACAAGAATGTAATAGAGAAGTTGGAGGAAATTTTGGGCCATCCAGCATTTTAATATCTGAAAGGTAATCCTTGAGGCCACTGAAGGTGCTGGAGGCTCCTGGTTTTATGGACACATACATCTGTGTGTCATCTGCATAACAGTGAAAAATTACGTTTATGGATGGTGTCACCAAGCAGAAGAATATAAATGCAGAATAATAGAGGGCCTAAAATTGACCCTTGTGGAACACCACATTTAAGACGAGCTGTAGAAGAAGAGGAGTTATGTAACACAACAGAGAAAGTTCTATTCAGAGGTAAGATTGAAACCAATTCAAAGCTGTGTCAGTCAGCCCCACCCAGTTTCCAGCAAAATGTTGTGATCAACTGCTGAGATCTAGGAGAATCAAGATGAAACAGCAGCAACAAGGCAAGGCAAGGCAAGTTTATTTGTATAGCACCTTTCATACACAAGGCAGCAGTGGCGGCTGGTGCATTTTTCTCCAGGGGGGGCTATACCAAAAATCAAACAAACATGTACTAAGGTATCATCAGTGTATTTAAATAAATGAAAAGGCATTTATTTGTATTTGCTGAGCTGAATGAACATTTGTTGTAATGAAACGTGCTTAAGGTAAGTTAAGGTACTTCAATTAGTGCAAATTCTTTATAATAATTATCTTTTATATTACAATATGTAATGGTGAAAGACTAAAGTAACCGAAAAGTGCCTCGATAAGTGCAACAGAAATCTGACAACACAAAACCCTGAGACAATGGCAGAAAATTATGAACACAGTAAGACCTAATAGAAAATAACATTTAAGAAAAAAATAAATTAATATGGTATTACATTTGAAATACCCAGTGCCATCAAAACGCTGAGTGAACTGGCTCAAAGCCATATGACTTTGCCACCTTGTGGCTTAAACTTTTGTACATAAATTTTGCCCTTCTCTCCTTGAGAGATGCAGATTTCTCAATGACTCTATGGCGCCACAGAACTTGACACAATTTATTATTTTAGACAGGATGTGCCTGTTTTTGTCAACCTTCATTATGCTTACAGATCCCTGTCCTGTAGCCTTCATCAAGCTGAGCAGCTATGTTTACTTTCCCAAACATTTGCTTTTGCTTTTTCTGATATGTGGTTTAAATCATTCAAACCTGTCTGAATCCATGCTGGGTCTGAGACCTGTCGTTTGAAAAAGGATGCAGGGAAAGCAAAATAAAACATTGGTGTCACAACATACAGTTAGCCAAGCCTTCCTACTAAACCAGCTCCTTGAAAACGACCGAGTATATTGTCTCATTCTGGCGCATTTTATGTCAGATGTAGCACGAGCCCCTCGCTCTCTGCTGCCAACCAGTGGTTGGTGGTGTGTAAATCAGCAGCATTCAGATAAATGCTGTTTGTACATGCGCAGACCAAGCTCCTATCTCTTGTATTGAGAGGAGCGAACTGCGCATGTACAATTTATAACGAGAGTCAATTGGCAAAGATTTTTGCGCCCCAGGCCGGAAATACGTGACCTAGCAGTAACTTTAGACAACGTAGAACAATTTTAATCTACATTTTATTGCAGATTATACATTCTACTCACTAACTATATAATATTTACGTCGCTCATTTAAAAAAAAAAAAAAAAAAAGTAATTTTTAAAGTCTTATTCAATGAAGTCTAGGATGTGGGGACTGGTGGGGCGGCGCCCTAGCGCCCTCTATTGGCCAGCCGCCACTGCAAGGCAGTTCAAAGTGCTTTACATGAGGCGTTAAAAGACATTTCATGAAGACATTTAAAAACAAGGAGGTTGGTAGTAACCCTCAGGAGAGCAGCTAGAGCTACAGCTCTAAATCAGACTGACATTTCTCAACAATGATGTTACTATTCATGAAAGATATGAACTGTTCTGATACCGTGGCTAAAAGGGCAGTTTGGAGATAGGTCTGTAGTTGTTGAAAGAAGGGGATCCAGGTTAGCATGTTTAAGCCAAGAGGGGTTCAGACCAGAAGTCAGTGAGCTTGTACTTAGCAGTTCTTTGTCTTGTGTAATACTAACGGTAGTCTTAGCTGCATCATGTTTTTACCCTGGTCTTAACCTATATGTATAGTATGGCTCTGGTAATTGATGTTCATGTACTAGTATATGTTTCTGTACGTGTCCTCAGTGGTCTGGTGTTGTAAAATTAATTCCCTACGGGGTAATAAAGTCATCTCATGTCATCTCATCTTATTTCATCTTATTTTATCTGTGATAAATCAAATGTTTGGTCGTAGGTAGAGCTTGATATACAGTAATAGAGTGGAATAGAGCTTAATATACAGTAATAGAGTGGAATAGAGCTTAATATACAGTAATAGAGTGGAATAGAAGTCGATATACGTTAATAGAGCGGACCAGAACTCGATATACGTTAATAGAGCGGACCAGAAGTCGATACACGTTAATAGAGCAGAACAGAACTCGATACACATTAACAGAGCGGACCATAACTCGATATACGTTAATAGAGCGGACTAGAACTTGATATGCATTAATAGAGTGGAATAGAACTCGATATGCATTAAAAGAACGGAATAGAACTCAATATACGTTAATAGAGCGGACCAGAACTCGATAGATGTTAATACAGAGGAATAGAACTCGATATATGTTAATACAGAGGAATAGAACTCGATATATGTTAATACAGAGGAATAGAACTCAATATACATTAATAGAGTGGAATAGAGCTTGATATACGTTAATAGAGCGGACTAGAACTCGATACACGTTAATAGAGCGGACTAGAACTCGATACACATTACCAGAGTGGACTAGAACTCGATACACGTTAATAGAGCGGACTAGAACTCGATATATGTTAATAGAGAGGAATAGAACTCGATATATGTTAATACAGAGGAATAGAACTCAATATACATTAATAGAGTGGAATAGAACTCGATATACGTTAATAGAGCGGACTAGAACTCGATACACGTTAATAGAGCGGACTAGAATTCGATACGCATTAATAGAGCGGAACAGAACTCAATACATGTTAACAGAGTGGACCATAACTCGATACACGTTAATAGAGCGGACTAGAACTCGATACACGTTAATAGAGCGGAACAGAACTCGATACACGTTAATAAAACGGACTAGAACTCGCTACACGTTAATAGAGCGGACTAGAACTCGATATATGTTAATACAGAGGAATAGAACTCAATATACATTAATAGAGTGGAATAGAGCTTGATATACGTTAATAGAGCGGACTAGAACTCGATACACGCTAATAGAGCGGACTAGAACTCGATACACATTACCAGAGTGGACTAGAACTCGATACACTTTAATGGAGCGGACTAGAACTCGATACACATTACCAGAGCGGACCATAACTCGATATACGTTAATAGAGCGGACTAGAACTCGATATGCATTAATAGAGTGGAATAGAACTCGATATGCATTAATAGAACGGAATAGAACTCGATATACGTTAATAGAGCGGACCAGAACTCGATACATGTTAATACAGAGGAATAGAACTCGATATATGTTAATACAGAGGAATAGAACTCAATATACATTAATAGAGTGGAATAGAGCTTGATATACGTTAATAGAGCGGACTAGAACTCGATACACGTTAATAGAGCGGACTAGAACTCGATACACATTACCAGAGTGGACTAGAACTCGATACACGTTAATAGAGCAGACTAGAACTCGATATACGTTAATAGAGCGGACCAGAACTCGATATACGTTAATAGAGCGGACAAGAACTCGATATGCATTAATAGAGCGGAATAGAACTCGATATACGTTAATACAGAGGAATAGAACTCAATATATGTTAATACAGAGGAATAGAACTCAATATACATTAATAGAGTGGAATAGAACTCGATATACGTTAATAGAGCGGACTAGAACTCGATACACGTTAATAGAGCGGACTAGAACTCGATACGCATTAATAGAGCGGACTAGAACTCGATACACGTTAACAAAGTGGACCATAACTCGATACACGTTAATAGAGCGGAACAGAAGTCGATACACGTTAATAAAACGGACTAGAACTCGATACACGTTAATAGAGCGGACTAGAACTCGATATATGTTAATACAGAGGAATAGAACTCGATATATTTTAATACAGCGGACTAGAACTCAATATACATTAATAGAGTGGAATAGAGCTTGATATATGTTAATAGAGCGGACTAGAACTCGATACACGTTAATAGAGCGGACTAGAACTCGATACGCATTAATAGAGCGGACTAGAACTCGATACACGTTAATATAGCGGACTAGAACTCGATATATGTTAATACAGAGGAATAGAACTCGATATATGTTAATACAGAGGAATAGAACTCAATATACATTAATAGAGTGGAATAGAGCTTGATATACCTTAATAGAGCGGACTAGAACTCGATACACGTTAATAGAGCGGACTAGAACTCGATACACATTACCAGAGTGGACTAGAACTCGATACACGTTAATAGAGCGGACTAGAACTCAATACACGTTAATAGAGCGGACTAGAACTCGATACACATTACCAGAGCGGACCAGAACTCGATACACGTTAATAGAGCGGATCATAACTCGATACACGTTAATAGAGCGGAACAGAACTCGATACACGTTAACAGAGCGGACCATAACTCGATACACGTTAATAGAGCGGACTAGAACTCGATACACGTTAATAGAGCGGACTAGAACTCAATACACATTACCAGAGCGGACCATAACTCGATACACATTACCAGAGCGAACTAGAACTCGATACACGTTAATAGAGCTGACCATAACTCGATACACGTTAATAGAGCGGACTAGAACTCGATACACGTTCATAGAGCGGAACAGAACTCGATACACATTAATAGAGCGGACTAGAACTCGATACACGTTAATAGAGCAGACCATAATTCGATAGACGTTAATAGAGCGGACCATAACTCGATAAACGTTAATAAAGCGGACTAGAACTCGATACACATTACCAGAGCGGACCAGAACTCGATACACGTTAATAGAGCAGACAAGAACTCGATAAACGTTAATAGAGCGGACCATAACTCGATAAACGTTAATAGAGCGGACTAGAACTCGATACACGTTAACAGAGCGGACAATAACTCGATACACGTTAACAGAGCGGACTAGAACTCGATACACGTTAACAGAGCGGACCATAACTCGATACACGTTAACAGAGCGGACTAGAACTCGATACACGTTAACAGAGCGGACCATAACTTGATACACGTTAACAGAGCGGACTAGACTCGATACACATTACCAGAGCGGACCATAACTCGATACACGTTAACAGAGCGGACTAGAACTCGATACACGTTAACAGAGCGGACTAGAACTCGATACACGTTAACAGAGCGGACCATAACTCGATACACGTTAACAGAGCGGACTAGAACTCGATACACATTACCAGAGCGGACTAGAACTCGATACATGTTAACAGAGCGGACCATAACTCGATACACATTAACAGAGCGGACTAGAACTCGATACACATTACCAGAGCGGACCAGAACTCGATACACGTTAATAGAGCAGACCAGAACTCGATAAACGTTAATAGAGCGGAACAGAACTCGATACACGTTAATAGAGCAGACTAGAACTCGATACACATTACCAGAGCGGACTAGAACTCGATACACGTTAATAGAGCAGACCATAACTCGATACACGTTAATAGAGCGGACCATAACTCGATAAACGTTAATAGAACGGACTAGAACTCGATACACGTTAACAGAGCGGACTAGAACTCGATACACGTTACCAGAGCGGACTAGAACTCGATACACGTTAATAGAGCAGACCATAACTCGATACACGTTAATAGAGCGGACCATAACTCGATAAACGTTAATAGAACGGACTAGAACTCGATACACGTTAACAGAGCGGACTAGAACTCGATACACGTTAACAGAGCGGACCAGAACTCGATACACGTTAATAGAGCGGACCAGAACTCGATACACGTTAATAGACTGTCTCCGTGTGGTTTCTACAGTCTAGACACACTTTGATAACACACACACACACACACACACACACACACAGAGCTATAAAGTGTGTGTCACTGACACTGAAGGCCTGACGTAAATCAAGTGTTGTCGAGGGCAACTGTATTGTAGCGGTAATTTATTGGTGTGTATCACACACACACACACACCCACACCCACACAGGTCTGAGACAAATTATGACCCAATCTCTTAGACTGAACTTGCTGTGAGACTGGCAACTGCATATGTGTGCGTGTGTGTGTGTGTGTGTGTGTGTGTGGCCACATAACATCATTACATATGGTGTAGATGTGATAATCTCCTCAAACAACAAGACAATCACTCCCCTGCCTGTCTCCCTGCCTCTTCCTGTCTCTCTCTCTGTGCCTCTTCCTGTCTCTCTCTCCCTGTCTCTTCCTGTCTCTCTCTTCCTATTGATCCACCAAAGATCTGGCAGTAATCAGATGTTAACAATAGTTTGGATGGAGTTTATTAATCAATGAAAACAAACGTGGCATAGCAGTGATGGCGTGGTGCGGTAAAGTCAAACTCGGAAGTCAGAAATTCCAACTTCTTCTTGTATATTTCTGTTAGAAAAGACGCTACCAGGTCTCAATCTTTCAAAACTAGTCTCATTTCCACATGTGGCAGTGGTTTCTCCCCATACCGCTCAGCAATGTGTTGCCAATAGTGTTCATAGACACGTGTGTGTGTGTGTGTGTGTCAGTATCAGAGTATAGACATAGTATAGTGACAGGAGAAATCAGACTGATAGAAACTCCATCAGTCCTCTAACCTCCCACTCCATGTACTTTTCTAAACCCCAGTGTCTATCAGTGTGTGTGTGTGTGTGTGTGTGTGTGTGTGTGTGTCTGCACTACATAAAAGACATTTTGTGCCAATTTAATTAAATGGGGGAGGGCCCCCCCCCATCCCCCCCATCACCCCCCCCCCCCACACACACACACACACACACACATGCTCCTGAGGAATTTAATTTATTGTGTGTGTGGGCGTGTTGTCTCGGACATGTCAGTCAAAAGCTATGACCTGCATATACCCCTAAGACTGTGTGTGTGTGTGTGTGTGTCACCTGTTTCTTTTAATAAAACACTGTGGTATGGTAACCATGGCAACACACTGGGTGGTCACTGGTCAACTGGTCACAAACGACCCAAACTCTGTGTTAATGAGTTACAGTAATCAGATTACTTCTCCAGTTAACGAGCACTGTGATGAATTACTCATCTTGACAAGATAATCTATTACTTTACTCAAGATAATCTATTACTTTACTCCTGTCTCCCTGGCAGCACCAACTAGTTACTCTGCTCTTGTCTCTTCAGAGGATTTAGTGTTTTTCCTGTGGTCATGTGACATCAGCATGATGCTACTAACTAAATTAGTAACAAACGTTATTAACTAGTACTAGTATTTTTTATTAATTAGTACTAGCTGTATACATGAATGTACATCGTACAGATTCATGTCAGACGTTTTGTCTCCATGGGAACAACGTTAATGTGTTGTGACGTTTTGTCTCCATGGGAACAACGTTAATGTGTTGTGAGGTTTTGTCTCCATGGGAACAACATTTATGTTTTGTGATGTTTTGTCTCCATGGGAACAACGTTAATGTGTTGTGACGTTTTGTCTCCATGGGAACAACGTTTATGTGTTGTGACGTTTTGTCTCCATGGGAACAACGTTAATGTGTTGTGACGTTTTGTCTCCATGGGAACAACGTTTATGTGTTGTGACGTTTTGTCTCCATGGGAACAACGTTTATGTGTTGTGACGTTTTGTCTCCATGGGAACAACGTTTATGTGTTGTGACGTTTTGTCTCCATGGGAACAACATTAATGTGTTGTGACGTTTTGTCTCTATGGGAACAACGTTTATGTGTTGTGACGTTTTGTCTCTATGGGAACAACGTTTATGTGTTGTGACGTTTTGTCTCCATGGGAACAACGTTTATGTGTTGTGACGTTTTGTCTCCATGGGAACAACGTTTATGTGGTGTGACGTTTTGTCTCTATGGGAACAACGTTTATGTATTGTGACGTTTTGTCTCTATGGGAACAACGTTTATGTGTTGTGACGTTTTGTCTCCATGGGAACAACGTTTATGTGTTGTGACATTTTGTCTCCATGGGAACAACGTTTATGTGTTGTGACGTTTTGTCTCTATGGGAACAACATTAATGTGTTGTGACGTTTTGTCTCTATGGGAACAACGTTTATGTGTTGTGACGTTTTGTCTCCATGGGAACAACGTTTATGTGTTGTGACGTTTTGTCTCCATGGGAACAATGTTTATGTGTTGTGCTGTTTTGTCTCCATGGGAACAACGTTTATGTGTTGTGAATTTCTGAAAATCAAAACTCAAACGTATTCTGATTTCATTTCATCATGAAAGGAATTTCTAAGCGTTTTGTAGAAAGTATTTCAGTAAGTGATAGTCAGAGCAAAATAATGTCCAGTCATTTCATCCGTCTGTTGAATGAAAAAATAATAATTCTGGATGTGTTTTAATTTCATTTATGATTGAAATGTTTTCTCTTTCATCATCAACAGCAGATCTGCAGACAGTTTCATATTGAAGATGTTTCAGATGTTTTTTCATCTCAGCTTCAGTTTTGTTCATTTAAAATTCTCCCACGTTCAACATTTAACAAGAAACACTGCTTTATAATCACTGCACGCACGCACACACACACACACACACACACACCTTTTCGTTGAAAGTCGTCACCTCTCTACCAGATGAACGGTGCGTCTCTTAAAAACCTCCCCAGGGACAATCGACATTGAAGATGAAAGGTGCCTAGGAGAGAGAGAGAAGATAAAATAGATTTATTAATGATGCTAAAAGACGATATTAACCTGGAATATTAATAAGGAGGAGAGTATTGATGAATAATTGATACCAGCAAACATGAAAACTCAATAACTAGCTACTAACTACCCAATAACTAGCTACTAACTACCCAATAACTAGCAGCTTATTGTGTCGGTACCAGCCACATTAACAACCAGTTCAGCTCATCATGAACAACAGTTAAGGCGTGGCCTCCTACTCCTAAAGAAAGGTACCGAGCGACAAGTCATTCAACTAAGTTGAACCATCGGTCTAGGGCGCATGCCCCATAACCGCGACACCATGGGTTCGAATCCGGCCTGGGACCTTTGTCGCATGTCATCCTTCCTGTCTCGTCCAATCGTTCCTGCCTCTCTCTAATGACCAAATGAGATCAAATAAAGGCAAAATGCCAAAAAAATAACAGATGCATTTTATTTTCTCACCAAGTCTCAAATAAAATAACATTTAATTGATGAACATGATTATTATTATTACAGCCAGAAAGATAATAACTGAAGTTATGAAATGCAGTGTGTCTACCAGTAGGGGGTGCCACCGTGCCATGCCCCTCCAGAGCCCTTTCTAGTGCGCACTAGTGAGTGTTTTTCAATCTTTTTTTGGTTTTGCGTGAGTGGGTTTTTGTTTCATGTGTTCGTGTTTATTGTATTTGTATTGTATTTGTGGTAGATTGGGGTAGTTTCGGGTTTTCACCTGGTGAACTTTTTAAAGTGGGAACTTTGAATGTGAATGGAGCGAGAGAGGTGAGGAAGCTTGGCATGATATTTGAGATGGTCAGACTGAAACACATTGATGTCCTCTTTCTACAAGAGACTCACAGTGACATGGGAGGGTGTTAAGCCACAACACCACAGTTAGTGGAGGGGTCGGCTTCCTCTTCTCCAGGAACTTTGTTCCTGTTTCCTAAGTGGTCGAACATGTGGTAGAGAGGTTTTAAATGAGAGCCTGGCTGAAGGAGTCTTACCGCTGTCCTGTCGCAGGTTGACTGGCAGGGAACGGTGATGCTCAGGGACTACAGCAGTGGTGTGGCTGCACCAGACAACAGGATGAGTTCCCTGACATCAAACTGACACTGCTCTAGGCAAGCTGTCTGGCTGAGGAGCTGACACTGTACAGAGTGGACAGTAAAGCACCGTACATGAACTGAGTCAAGAGGATCCACTAAAGTAGACTTTGTGACAAACCTGACACTGTGTGGAGGGACAGACTATATATAGATGGTGGAGTTAAACCTGTGTGGAGTGTTGTACAAACCTCCCTTAAAAAAACGTTCAGCTGACCTCCAGTGGAGGATTCTGCATGGTGCCATAGCTGTGAATGCTTTTATCTCTGTTCTTAATCCTTCGGTTTCAAACAAATGTCCTTTCTGTGGCCTGACTGAGACACTGTTCCACTGCTTTCTTGAATGTAGGAGACTTGGGAGTTTGTTTGATGTTGTGACTCGTGTTTTTGATCAGTTTGGTGAGAGTTCTTCTGTAGTTCGTTTTATTTTAGGGGCAGGATACAAGGAAACCAACAGGGCAAAGTGATGGGGGAAGCCAAGCTGTGAGTGTATGTCAGCAGGAGTAATAAGGTGGAGGAGGAGCCAGGCCAGGACGCCATACTAGTGTGGTGCCTCAACCTGAGGGCCAGAGTGAGGCTGGAGTTTAAGTTTTATTAAGCAACAGGAGACCTGGGGCCTGTTCCAAGAAGCGGGTTTAGTGAAAACTCTGAGTTTGTTAACCCTGAGATGAGGGAAACTCTGGGGTTTCCGTTCCAGAAAGAGAGGTAACTCAAACTCTGAGTCAATTACCATGGTAACTGACTCTGTGAACCTAACCTGCTCGCTAGCAGGTTTTCTTGAACAAACCTTGACTTTCTCCCTGTCTCCTCCCTCTGCTGAACCTGAAGCAGCTGTCGGACATGGCGTGTCCTTTCCTCAGTAACCCGATCGATATTCAAGCGGAAGTAATTCGCATAGCCTTATGTCGGGAGAGGATTTTGAGACCCCAATTAGATGTTCTATGTCCAGGATGGAAGAGCTGTCCGAGATATAATATGCCGTTTACAGTTCACGGATTAAGCTACCACCATCCCGAGCAGTCAAATAAAGACACCTTTCATTTGGTCTTCTTTATTTCCTACAAATACAAAAGCAACAGTTAGTATTTTTGTATTGTTCCAACAACACATTTCACCTGTGACCATGCACCCACCTCTAACTTATGTTCGAGTAATTAAATTTCTAGATCTGCCTTTCTAATTTGCCACCCCAAGTACACCATTTGAAGTATGTCTGGCCCAGACAGCTCAGTTGGTAGAGCATTAGACTCTCTGTCTCAGGGTTGTGGGTTCGATCCCCACATAGTGTTAACTATCACCTTTGTAAGTTGCTTTGGATAAAAGCCTCTACTAAATTATTTTAATGTTTTTATATTTCATTTTCAGCTGCTGCCAAGAGCGCTTTGCGCCCGTGGGATTGCACCTAAATGAAAATATTTTTTTTCCAATACCATTCCACCACTTTCTCACATGTAGGTAATATTATAAGAAAGTGTGGTTAAATGTTAAATGAATACACTACTGCATTCAAACGTACGCATTGACTCGGGCAGCGATTCTCTCCCACGCCAATTCCCTCTCCTTTACGACCCTTCTGCTTGCTGGTTGCCATGGTGAATCGTAGTATCGGACCTCCATTGATGATGGCTTTTTATTGTCGTCGCGCACGCGCTTAACTCAAGGTGAACATACTCAAAATTGATTGAACTAACTCAAATCAGCCGTTCTGGAACCGAAAACTCAGACTTGGCCATCTCGGAATTAATCAACTCAGAGTGCAGGGTTAGACTCAGAGTTTGCTGAACCTGCTTCTTGGAACAGGACCCTGGACGCTTTTACTCAACAGTGGTGCTATGGGGATGGCATTAGCTCTGTGATTGATGGTGACCTGGTGTTTGGAGAGGCTTTTATTGTGCCATGAACTGCTTTTACAGTTGTCTTTGTGAAAATGTGCTTTATTTTTTTATCGATCTTGTAAGTATGATGGTTGATTTTCAATTGAACGTATTTGTTGTTATGTAAATAAAGTATTTTTGTAAAAATCTAAAAAAAATCTCTCTCTCTCTCCAGCTCTCGTCCAGGACGGCCTCCTAAGCGAGCTCTGGGTGTGGCCACGATGACTGATGGCTCCAGGCTCCTCCCACATGGTCTGCTAACTCCCGCCCTGCTGTCTCCAGCTGGTGAGCGAAACTGGTAGAATGGAAATTAATAGAATCAAATAGAACCAAACAACTGAAGTCTTGTTGCCATGGAAATGCAATCCAAACTGAATTAAATTACTCGGTAAAATTTGTTTCATATCAAATTAATCCATTCACAGGTTAGTAACTGTAAAGGGTTTCTGGTGATGTCACAACCCCTCTGGCGGCCATCTTGGAGGTCCTCAACTCTGATCAGCTGATTGTGTTTCTGTCCGTCTCAACAGAATTGAATCTTCATGGTTAATTTCTGTCTGTTTCTGACTGAACTGATCATTTCATCACTGATACATCTGATTGATTTAGTGTTTAGATCATCAGAATCAAATTTATTGGCCAAGTACATACAAGGAATTTGACTCAGTGACGTTGGTGTAGATAGATAGATAGATAGATAGATAGATAACGTATAACTAAAAAAGTAAATATTAAAAAAGTAAATACTAAAAAAGTAAATACTAAAAAAGTAAATATTAAAAAACGAAATACTAAAAAAGTAAATACTAAAAAAGTAAATATTAAAAAACGAAATACTAAAAAACTAAATATTAAAAAACTAAATACAAAAAACTAAATATTAAAAAACGAAATATTAAAAAACGAAATACTAAAAAACGAAATATTAAAAAATGAAATATTAAAAAACTAAATATTAAAAAACTAAATACTAAAAAACTAAATATTAAAAAACTAAATACTAAAAACAACTCCTAAACAAGCAGAGTGAATGGATGGTTCATGTAGACAGACTTAAAGATGGGAACGGTGAATGAGAAAGGATAAAGTCTGTCATTTGAATTCTGTGCTGAAAAATGCATCACATAGGGTTGTTACTGTGTGTGTGTGTGTGTGTGTGTGTGTGATTAGTGCTATAATTAGCATGCTTAATTAGCAGATGTCAAAATGATTGGCAGATTGGAGTCTCACCCTAA
>JAXDDX010000127.1:425000-430000 GCA_034670405.1 Hoplostethus atlanticus | reverse complement strand
ATGTCAGAGGTTTTACAGCCACGCCCCCTTCTTCTGTCCCACTCCAAAAACACACAACTGGTGTTTTTAAGGTATCTGCTGGGAGACACACTGCAACGGTTTCATTACTGTTCAACCTCAACTCAGGTTTCCAGTGGGCGGGGTAACTCTGGAACACCATATACTGGGTTATATATAATACTACTACAGTACTGTTAATATACTATATATAATACTACAGTACTGTAAATGGCTGCATTTACAATGTATGCCTCTCATTCACCCATTCACACACACTCACTCACCGATGGCAGTGAGCTACCATGCAAGGTGCTGGTCTGACCATCGGGAGCAATTTGGGGTTCAGTGTCTTGCCCAAGGACACTTCGACATGTGGACTGGAGGAGCTGGGGATCGAACCTACGATCTTCTGATTGGAGGACGACTCGCTCTACCTCCTGAGCCACAGCCGCCCCATTATATTATATATAATACTACTACAGTACTGTTAATGTACTGTTATATATAATAATACTACTATTAATATAATATTAATATAATGCTGCTGCTTTGCTTTTTATTAGCATCACTAATTGAAACTAACTGATTAGCTTGTTATTAGCATTGCTCATTGAAACCATGCTAATGTTAGCTGCTAGCTAACAAAATGCTTCCATGTCCTGTCATCCTCTCCTCCAGGAGGCAGCGAGTGTTCCTGGGAGAAGGAACAGCGCCTCCTTTCTCCTCCTCCCTCCTCGGTGGTGGGAGTAGCGCCTCCTCATGGCTCAGTACGAGGTGCTATAGTGCCTCTGCTGGGAAGTCACCACTTCAACACCCTGCAGCAACACAACACGCTACTGGCTAGCCGTAAGGATACCTCACCTCTTGATTGGATAATTGGCTAATTGGAATATCAGTTATTGATGCCTTGCAGTCATGTGATTTCTCCAGATGTTTCCATTGGGCACTGCCATATTGGACAAGAACGTGGAGCTCATTAGCAGCAAAGTAAACAGCACCGAGTTATATTTCTCACTTTCCTGTTCCCAGACCTTCCCCTAACTTTCCAGACCTTGATCCCTGAGCTCAGCGGTTTCATATTTCATTTAATGTTACATCAATCTCATCATGCCTCTCCTGACACTGAGGAAGCTTCCAGATGAAGCTGAGCTGACAATATGAAAGTTTTACTGTGGTTATCATGCGTCGTCAGCAGGGAGGGAAAAGCTATCTAAACACTTTCCTTTGCTTTTCATTTCCCACCTTATATATAGTATACTAGTATCACAGCTATTAGATGAGAACAAGGTCTTTTAATTAATGTTTTTCTGAAAGTAGAATTTATTTCTGTTTATATACACTACCCTTCCTCTTCAGGAAACACTACCCTGCCTATTTGTCTTCACTTATTTGTCTGAGCTCTTGTTTATTTGATTTACTTATTTGTCTCATTTGTTTAATTAAAAAGTAGGTATCTAACTTATTGATCTTTTACCTCAGCACTGCTCTTAGATGATGTTTAGGAAGGAAATGCACTCATGATTTCTGGTGACTAGTGTTTCTCTTGCCTACCTCCATTGAATGCACTTATTGTAAGTCGCTTTGGATAAAAGCGTCTGATAAATGACTGGAATGTAATGTAATATTGTTTATACTGTATTCGTTCCTCGTTGTTACACAACAGCAGAAACATGCTAGCTAGCCATGCTAACCAGCTTTCACCGCCATAAACCACGTTAAAATTAAAGACGGACGACAGCAGCTCTGACAGGCAGCCGTAAAACAAGTTGGTGACATCATCTGCCAAGCATGAATTCTGATTAGATAATTATTAAACAATACCAGCCATTGCGATTGGTTGATTGTTCTAAAATATCTTGATTGGTTAATCATAGGGGAATATCAGTCATGAGGAAAAACAGTCAATCTGATTAGTACAATCAGATTAAACTAAATCCTTTAGATAATCCTATGTGGGAATTTAGGAGGATTTATCTGTCTGTCTGTCTGTCTCCCTCTCTCTCCATCACCTCAGGTTTGTCGGACCTTCCTTTTATGGTCATGCCCCACCCCCTACTCTCGGTAGGCCTGCCCCCTACCAGCGTTGCCATGGCGATGAACCAGATGAGTCAGCTGAGCGGTTTAGCCAACATGGCCGCTGTTTCACAGGTTCACCACCCAGAGGAGAGCAAGGTGTCTCTGTTAGCTAACCATGCTAATGCTAATGCTAATGCCAGTGAGTTAACCCACACAGACTTCCTCTTCTTTACTAGTTGATGAGTTTAAGGTTTTTCCTTATTAGGAATTGGCTCCAGGAAGTCCCTCCCCCTGCCCCTCACCTAGCGACGATGAGCTCCACCCCCGACAACCAGCCAGCCAATCCCCTTCCAGAGCATCTTCATCATCCTCATCATCACCTCCCCCAACACACACAGACCTAGGTGAGTACACACACACGTATATATATATAGAATAAAATAGAATATAATAGAATAAAGTAGATTAGATTAGAATCTACATATATGGATGTGTGTGTGTGTCTAGTGCTGAATTCCACAGATGGTGAAATCGCAGAGCAAGAAAACAACATGAAAAAGATTTTGAAAGAAAAAGGTAAGAGTGTGTGTGAGTGTGTGTGAGTGTGTGTGTGTGAGGGTGTGTGTGTGTGTGTGTGTGTGTGTGTGTGTGTGTGTGTGTGTGACCTGTGAATTGGGCTGCATTGTACCATCTGCTCAGTCTCAGTATCACTCAGTTAAAATGTCTTGAGGCGTTTTGATCAACTCTAGTTGCAACAACAATCTGGCTCCTCCTTCTCTCCTCTTCCTCTCCACCTCCTCCTCTTCTTCTCTCCTCCTCCCCTCTCCTCTCCTCCTCTCCTCCATCAGATTGACCTAATTAACTCTTGTTCTTAATGAGGCATCACACAGATTCTAATTAATGCTAATTGGTGTTTGTGTTTGTTTACATGTGTAAAAAGACAGTAAACATGTTATTTAGTGTGTGTGTGTGTGTGTGTGTGTCAGCGTTTGATTTATGGTGGTTAATTCCTCAAATCTTTTTACAAAGAAAGGCAAGATTAGAAGTTGGTGTGAAGTTATTTGTTGCTAGGGGGTTGTTCGTTGCTAGGGGGTTAAGGTTACTCTTTTTAACAAGGGGTTTCTGCCTGTAAGGACAGAATGATTTGCAATAGCTAAAACATCGCTGCCACACAATTAAAAATTGTTTTATATATTATAGAAAGAGATTCGCCTCTGTACACACACACACACACACACACACACACACACACACAAATCATTTCACTTGGGAGAAATTGAAAACATTATGAATATTAGTCAGATTTTAATTAATGAAGCTTCGTTAAAACATAATTGTTTAATTGAAAACACCAGAATTTGTCTCTTAAATACAAGAAGAAACATGTATATGTATATAAATATATATATATATATCTTTATAGATATCTAAAATATATCAATATACTCCCTCTATAGATACACACAGTATATAGAGCCTTCTTATAAAACAACTGCTGGTATAAAAGTAAAACTCATTTTGAAATATATTTTAGAATATTTGTGGATTGAAGGAAAAATAAAAAAAACAAAGCTGTCATTTTAATTGATTACATTAAATTGATTTTATTAAACATTTAAGCATTTATTAATATTTCAATTACACTTCTAGAACAATGTGTATAAAATGTGTGGCTGTATAAAGTTAAATTGTACAATTTCTATATTAATGGGTATAAATAACATTTCAATTCTTCTATTGAGTAATATTTCATAGACTTATCAGATGCTAATGTATTAGTAGTTTTAATATTATAGATGTATTTTATTTATTATATAATATAGAAAAAGACACACACACACACACACACACCTTATGAATAATGCAGCAGGAAGCTGCCTCTTAAAACCTAGCCTCATTAAATATGCATGAAGCTCAGCTTTTTATTGGCTGAAACATAAAAACTACAGAAACACACTATAGAACAAACACACCAACAAAAGAAACAGACAGACAGACAGGTAGAAACACACACACACACCATTGTTTGTCTTGTTGCCGGGGGTAACCAACCCTGCAGTATTACTCCTCTCTTCCTAGATTAGCTTTCTGGAGCGTATCTATGTTTGTGTGTGTGTGTGTGTGTGTGTGTGTTTGAGTGTGTGTGTGTGTTTGTGTGTGTGAGCATTTTCTATTGATCTAAATAGTTTCATGGTTATTATTATATTATATTATATATTGAAATAAGGGTACAGCGCCACCTGGAGGGGCCAGTTCCTATTTTCAAAAGATTGTCCAAATTTGTATTTTATATTTGTGTTCTAATAATAAATTTATATATTTTAAATTTAATTTGAATGTATGAATATTTATATTTTCTGTTTAATATTTCTGCGTTTTCCAGATGGTGCTGTGTTGCCCCTCCCATGTTTGAAACCTACCTATGAAAAGATGCCACTCACCTCTCAACCGCTGTCAATCAACCATGCAAGCCCTGCCTTTGCCCCATTTCTATTTGCTGAGGGCCTGTCGTCAATGGAGACACTGCTCACTAATATACAGGTAAGGAAGGAAGGAAGGAAGGAAGGAAAGGAGGACATAAGGAACAGAAACAAAAAGAGAAAATACTTTTTAATTTATTTAACCAGGTTAGTCCCATTGAGATTATGACTGTTTTTCCAGACAGACCAATAAAAAATTCAGTTTGAACCTGTCTGACCGAAGACGTATACCAAAATGCCAGCAGGCAAATACAGTGGAGAGAAACAAGAGGATTAATTACACAAAGTGACAACAGATTTGGCCAAATGTTCACATTCTGTGACAAACAGGAAACACAGCACACAGAATAGTTGTGTGCTAACGTAACATATGTTAGGACATAACACATAACATAACATAACTAATCCCCAAAATGCAGAAAAAAGAAGAATTGAACAGAGCCATGGCATGAAAAATAAATACAAGTAAAAGAACAAGAACTTCACTTCTTGACCCACAGGTAC
>JAXDDX010000127.1:370000-422500 GCA_034670405.1 Hoplostethus atlanticus | reverse complement strand
AATAGATGCCGAGTTTGGGCAACACAGTGTTAGTCCCAAACACTGTTAGCATGTAGCCTACTATCACGCAACATAGTGTATGCTAAAGGAGGAAAGGAAGGAAACTGGCAAAGTGAGTAGCAGAAACTCTTGATTGAATTTAATGTGACTTGACAAATAATATGCATTCTGTCTGTCTGTCTGTCTGTCTGTCTGTCTCTCTCTCTCTCTCCAGAGAACAGACCCTACAACAAACCTCCCATCCTCTTCTGAGACACAGATGTTTCTTTCAGGAGGATGGAGGGATGGAGAAAAGAGGAAGAAGTGAAAGAGCTATACTGCTGAACGTCCCCTGAAAACAAATGGATGAATAAAAAAAGAGGAAAAGAACAAAAGAAAACTCTACACATCCTCTCTCTCTTTACTTCTTATTATTGATGTTGATGAATTCTTTGTGAATATATTACAGCTGTTATGATGATGATGATGATGATGATGATGATTATGCTAGAGAGAGGAGAAAGTGTTGGTTTGTGAATAGAAACGGGACGTGTCCCTGTCCTGCTGGAGGAGCTTTGGAGGAATCAGAGTGGAACGCAACCGGACGGCAACCAAAGGCAAAGTCCACCCAAAACCAGATCAAATCCCAAACCAGTTCCAATCCCAAATCAATTTAAATTCAAAACCAGTTCAAATTCAATTTCAAGCCACCCAGAATCAGTTTAACCCTGCACAGGTCACATGACCATCTCTCTAATCTGTGATGTCATCAAGAGAAACATCCTGGAGCTGCTTCATTGACAGTGAATGGGATACTAACTGGTTTCAAAAGACTTTACTGGTTTTAAAAGGGAACCCCAGTTTAAAGGACGTTGACAGAAAAAAATGAAATGCTGCTGTTCAGTTTTAAAGGTGTTTGTAACTTCCTGGGACTGGGATTACTGTAATCCCTCTCCATGTAATCCATGTAATCTGATACCTGCTCTCTTCCATAATCCAGACTGCGGTTCCAAAAACGTAAAAAAAAAAGTATTTGCAATTTAATTTCCTGTTGGGGGCGGGGTCAATTTACTTATTTTTCATAACCCAACTGAAAACTCTTATTTTTATAAACAGGTATTTAACTAATAACATGATACTGCTCTCATACTGTAGTACTTAATTTAGTAGTACTAGTTGGTAGTTGTAGTAGCAGTAGTAGCGGTACTACTAGCAGTAGTAGTAGTAATATTTCCTAGTTCATTCTTGGTTAATTGTTAATGGGTTGCTATGACAACCGCCTGAAGCCAAACATTTCTTACGAACTGAATTTTGGTTGAAATGTCTGAACCTCGACCCCAAACCCCACGGAGGTATTTTTAACAAAAAGAAAGAAATAGTGTAAAAAGTGATTTTAAAGAGATCGCATGTCTGTACAGATCACAGCAAATAATCTGTTAAGAGTTAAAAATGAAATAACAACAGTTCTTGCTGATCTTAAAAGAAGAAAAACTGTTTTTTAATTTCCTATTTTTGATCTGAGCATAAAATCGAAAGTACGAAAAACAAACCGTTATTTGTTTTTTGGTATCAGATTTATAAACGAATAACAAAATAACAAATCGTTTTTTCATTTTCCGATTTTGGATTCTCAATTGAATATGAAAAGAACAAATTATTTGTTTTCATAGGATGTTTTTCAGTTTGTCTGGATGATGTTTAAAGCAACTAGATCACTTTTACTGCTGGAAGTCCTGATTCCTCCTGACAGCAACTGGACTTTAATCCAGAATGAATCTGCCATGAATCCAGAACAGATTACCAGATTAGCTGGTAGCCATCTAGTTGGACTGGACATATAACATAATGTGATAGGACGTCATGTGAGAACTAGCTACCGCTCTGCTCCATGCTATGCTCAGTGCTGCGTGGCAGGTAGTTAGCTATTAGCTACTAGCATGCTAGTTAAACATTCAGTAATAAGTCCTCGAAATTCAAACAGCCGTGTCTCACCTCTCACTGCCACCAGTATAACTGGTATCTATACTGGTAGAACTGGTACCTATACTGGTAGAAGTGATACATATACTGGTATAACTGGTACCTATACCGATAGAACCGGTAGAACTGGTACATATACTGGAAGAACCAGTATAACTGGTGCACATACTGGTAGAACTGGTATCTATACTGGTAGAACTGGTAAAATAACTGTCCAGCTCCTCCAGTAAAACTGATCCAGGGTTATCGTTGTTTTCACGTTGTTGCTGTGCTACTTTCTGTTAATAGAATAAAGATAAAAGATTCGTTAAAAGATAATTCATTATAATTCAAACATAAATATCTAAACCTCTTAACTAAACTTGTGTCTGTTAAAAGAAACAAACTGATTCCTTTTATTGCATAGAAAAAAAGACTAGACACATATTTGTATTTTTCTCCTTAAAAAGTTCCATGTTGACGTTTCTGTCATTTTTACCTTTTACAACATTAATGTCATTTTGTTTTGAGTGTAACCACAAAGAAGAGAAACAAAAAGAAACAAACCAGGAAAAACCTGTTTTTCAGAAAATAAAAATATTGAAGTTCAGATTCACAATTCTGCTGTGATTTTTAATGTCTGTCTGTCTGCCAGCCTGCCTGTCTGTCTGTCTGCCAGCCTGTCTGTCTGCCAGCCTGTTCATTCTTCTCCCTTCTATAATTTTTATTCTCTCCCTTCTTTGTTCTCCATCAGATTTAGTTCAACACACACATGATTTGGAGAGAGTAAAATTTAACCTTTCTTCGCAATGATGGATTTAGTTCCAGTCTTTCGTGTGTGTGTGTGTGTGTGTGTGATTGATGGTCAAATGAATCGTGTCGTGACATTAACCCGCTGTGTTTTAGCCCAGTTTTTGGTCCATCTCACACACACACAGACACACCTTGTTCCCACGGCGACCTAGTTAAAAGAGAATTAGAACATTGGGTCACCTTTTGGCTTGATCGCCTCTGTGACACACACACACACACACACACACACACACACACACACACACACACGTTTATATGGTGGTTTTATGGATGTAACAGCAAGAATTCTGCAAGTATGCGACCAATGTTACTCGATGCCCCAAAATGCATTGCTAGTACATAACCTTCTTCTTGTAGTTAATTGGTGGTTGACATCCATGTTCATGTTGTATTAGCGCCCTCCTGGAGTGCAGTGCTACACCCAGTCAGCTCCTCCTCAGCTGTACATCATTTCAAGCCTGTAATGGCGGAGAAACGGCGGCTGCGCTAACTCAAAATGTGTTGATGAATACAATATAGACCAAGACTTTTAAATATGATATGTTTTATATTGACTTTAAATGAGATGCACGTGTGTAGAAGTAGCTAATGTTGATTTCCATCTGTGTTCAGCCTACAACATATTCTCATTCAAGTTAGCTTAGCCTGGTCAGACGTACTGCTGAGTATTTCAGTGATAATAGTATTCTCATTCACCACCTGAGTGGTGCACGCATTGCTGCGTGCCTGGCAGACATCTCGGAGTAGATGTCGATGCACCACCTGAAGACTGAGCTGGTGTTCCTCCCGGGGAAGGGCTGTCCGCACCGAGACCTGGCCATCACCATTGACAAGGCTGTGGTGACGTCAACTCGGACTGCGAGGAATCTGGGTGTGACCCTCCGGTGTTCACAGACATCTTCAACACCTCATTGGAGATATGCCACGGACCAGCCTGCTTCAAGACCTCCACCATCATCCCAGTCCCGAAAAAGCCAAAGATCACAGAACTAAATGACTACAGAGCCGTCGCCCTGACCTCTGTGGTCATGAAGTCATTTGAGGGCCTTGTGCTGTCCCACCTGAAAGACATCACTGACCCCCTCCTGGACCCCCTGCAGTTTGCCTACAGAGCCAACAGGTCTGTTGAGGATGCAGTAAACATGGCCCTCCACTTCATCCTCCAACACCTGGGCTCCTCGGGAACCTATGCAAGGATCCTTTTTGTGGATTTTAGCTCCGCCTTCAACACCATCATCCTGGCTCTGCTGCAGGACAAGCTCTCCCAGCTGCGCGTGCCTGACTCCACCTGTAGGTGGATCACAGACTTCCTGTCTGACAGAAAGCAGCACGTGAAGCTGGGGAAACACATATCCGACTCCCGGACCATCAGCACTCAAGGCTGCATTCTTTCTCCTCTACTCTTCTCCCTGTACACCAACAACTGCACCTCCAGTCATCAGTCCGTCAAGCTCCTGAAGTTCAGATGAGATGAACCCTCATTGGGTTCATCTCTGGTGAGGATGAGTCCGCCTACAGGTGGGAGATTGACCATCTGGTAACCTGGTGACTCTGGTGCTAGCCTATAGGGCAGTAAAAGGAACAGCTCCTTCTTACCTCCAGGCTATGGACAAGCTTTACACCCCTGCCTGACCACTTCGCTCTGCTGCCTCGAGGCAACGGGTTGCCCCGTCGCTCCGAGGCCCCCTGCGGTCCTGGCCCCACAGTGGTGGAATGAACTCCCCACTGATGTCAGGACAGCTGAGTCGCTGCCCATCTTTCACCACAGGCTGAAAACCCACCTCTTCAAGAAACACTACTCTGACCCTTCCTCTTCCAGTGACACTACCCTGACCCTTCCTCTTCAGGAAACACTACCCTGACCCTTCCTCTTCCAGAAACACTACTCTGACCCTTCCTCTTCAAGAAATACTACTCTGACCCTTCCTCTTCCAGAAACACTACCCTGACCCTTCCTCTTCAGGAAACACTACCCTGACCCTTCCTCTTCAAGAAACACTACCCTGACCCTTCCTCTTCTAGAAACACTACCCTGACCCTTCCTCTTCAGGAAACACTACCCTGACCCTTCCTCTTCAAGAAACACTACCCTGACCCTTCCTCTTCCAGAAACACTACCCTGACCCTTCCTCTTCAAGAAACACTACCCTGACCCTTCCTCTTCTAGAAACACTACCCTGACCCTTCCTCTTCAGGAAACACTACCCTGACCCTTCCTCTTCTAGAAACACTACCCTGACCCTTCCTCTTCAAGAAACACTACCCCTGACCCTTCCTCTTCAAGAGACACTACCCTGACCCTTCCTCTTCCAGAAACACTACCCTGACTCTTCCTCTTCAAGAAACACTACCCTGACCCTTCCTCTTCAGGAAACACTACCCTGACCAAAACTCAAAACTTCAGCGCACAACTACTTTCACACCATTTCAACTATCAACGCCGTTCAAACTTCAACAACCGTTGGGCCAATCATCACAAAACTTGCAGGATATGTCCACAAAACCTGAAGCACCTCAAGCAGGTTATCTGAAACATATCCTGAAAGTTTCAGTAGCCCAGATAGACCACAATGCAATGCTGCCACAAGACAGTTTGGGTTTTTAGTCAGGGGTGTGAACTGTTTCTCTTTCTCCTGTTCTGGTGCGTGGGTGCTGGACCCTGGCTGATCTTCAACATGGGTTACGGTCAGCTCGGTCTCCGGTGGATGTAGAGTGTTACTGGCCAGGCCAAAGTGGTTTGTGGTCCCAGCGTCATGAGACACAGGATTTCATCACCGGATCAGTCTCAACCTATTCAGCCCTTGGTGGACTGAGGACATTGACCCACATGGTCTGCATTACATGCTGAACTATATGGGCCCAGGCTGACCATGGACACTGACACATTCTGTTGAACTATATGACCCGTACTTGACCTACCGACTTCTAAAATATGATCGAAGTCGAAGCTTTGACTTTCTGAAAGTGACGTGTTTGAACCTGAGAACTTTATCCAGCTTCCTGTTTTCATTTAAAGCTGCTGGACTTTGATGTTTGAGTCCATTAAAACTGTTTGAGATATCATGAAAACGTTCTTTAAATTTACATCTCAGCTCTGAGGTCATTAAAGTGAAATATTAATATTAGAGCATAAATAGCCACATTATGAAACGAAAGATGAAAACAACAAAACAAAACACAACAGACATAAAAACTTCAAACTTCCTTCTTTGATGTGTGTCCATAAAAAAAAAAGTTCCAGTTCCTGTTGGAGTTCCTGGGGGGCGGAGCTCTGCGGCCCAGCCAGCTCGTTAGCGACTCCTGAAATATTCAGATCCATACTAATGAGTCCAGCTGTCCGTCAAAATTCACCAAACAAACAAACAAAACCACGACGGGGCAAATTAGTCCACACACACAATAATTAACAAACATATAAACACGCAGAAGGTAATTCATAAGATAAAAACAAAGTCGTTAGCGTTCTTCATGCTAATATGGATATTAATAAGTCCAGTTGTCCGTCAAACTGTTAAACAAATTGTACCGCCCACAAAACAACAAACAAACAAACAGTTCAGCCTGGAAGCCAAACGCTGTGTTAGTGAGCTAGCTAGCCGCTCCTCGGCATAAACAACATCAGCCGGAGAGGGTTTGATCTCTTAACGAGGTTCTCATTCTTAACGACTTCTGGTCCTGTATGACAGGAAACCCCTCAACGAGATCAACAAACAAACACTAATTAGTACAAACACTCTCTTAAGGAGAGGTTGACACACAGTTTTCAATCTGTTTTAACAGATTGATACTATTGGCTGAATAAGATATAAACACATAAAAAACCTTAAAAACCACCGAGTTGATCAACTGTATATAGCACTGTGTGCTATATACAGTACTACACAGTACAGTGTGTAGCTGCATAGTATTTGATTTGAAGCGTAATATGTGGTAGCATAAAGTCTGTTTTACAGTAAAAAAAAAACCCATCAGTCTCATATTAAGGAAGCATCAGATGCATCTGTTATGGAAAAATGGTGAGAAAAGTATGTAAGTACGTTAATGAAACAAGACTCATATCTGCTATGATTATAAATGATCGTTTAGCCTCCATAAATATTTTTCACCATTTAACAGAAAACCTGATGTGTTTTTACAGATTAAAATACATGAATATAGTTATCTTTTACAGAGAGATGGCGTTGTGACAGCAGTAATATCAATACAATATCAATATCTGTCAATAATCGTTAAAGTTGCCATGTGGTTTCCTCATCTTGTCGCTGTGATTAAACGGTAATCGTCAGGTTTTGGTGTCAGCCCTCAGAATCAAAGAGCAAGGGCTTCTTTCTAGCACTGTGTGGCTGTAGTGGCATGGCACTGTATTGTACTGTGGTATTGAGGGGGGTCTGTACTGCTAGCTAGGAAAGTGCCCATCAGTCGAACCAGGGACGACCCCCCCTTTCCCTAACCCGGGAACGTATCCAATCAGGGTTAACCCACCCGAACCCCTTACCCCGAACATTATTAGTGGTACAGCATAAAGATAATAATATAAATCAATGAATAAATGTAATAAACAAAATAAATAAATGTGTGTGTGTGTGTGTGTGTGTGGGGGGGGGGATCGGGATCAAGCTGTTCTCCCTGGATGCAGCACCAGCTGCAGCCAGTTACGGTTGACTGGTCGATTGGAGCTGGGAACCTTTAAATGTGTTAGTGTTACAGTCGGGAGAAGAACGAGGACCTGAGGCACTGACCTGGTTTTGGAGCTGGAGGCCGTCCTGGAAAGACCTGGAGGTCGACCTGGTTTTATTTTGTCTCATGGATCAATAAATCAAATGTTAACTGACTGGAAACGGAGCCTCTGTTACTTTCAGAACTAAAGTGGCGGGTGTCATAATGTAAATGGATTTTAATTTCTGGCATTAACTCTTCTAATCATCGAAGCAAATGGTCACATTATTTTCAACGTGACTTATGAAAGGTAAATTACCACTTGATCACTAAATAAAGACCCAGCAGCCAAACCAGAAGTTGTCATGATGAAACAAACCAATCAGAAAACACAGTGATGATCTCTTAAACTCAGGAGGAGGTAGACAGTGAATGCCTCATGCTCACCTCCAGGACCTCTGGAGACCTGCTGGCTCATCAGTGATCAATATTCAGTCTGATTGGTGAACTGAGATGTTTCTGCTACAAAATGTATCCAGACAGAACAGATGATGTGTGTGTAGGGAAACTTCTTATTTTACCCTTGCCCCTCAGAACAGAGTTACAAGGGGTAGTGGTTGAAACATTCCCCTATGAAATGGGACAACCCTTCAAGACCCTGATACGTCATCACGTCGATGGCGTTTGCGTAAACAGACGTGACGAGTTTGTTATCGGACATTACTATGGCAATAATGGTATTATCACAATGATGGACGCTCGCGATTCGTTCACAATTTATACGTGTCACGCTACCAATCGATCAAACAAGTCATCAAATAAAAAAGACCACTGCTTCTTTACCAGACCACTTCATGACAGAATAGCGTTAGCGGTGCTCTGTAGCTAGCAAGCCGCGGTGCTCTGTAGCTAGCAAGCCGTGCTCCTACCGTTACCCTGCCAGTCTGCACTGGTATTAGAGGAGCCGGAACAAGCAGCAACTTCGCTGCTGGACTTGTTATATTTCGTCATATACCATCAAAGGGGGAAATGAAACATGGAAATATGTCAAAATGCAGGACTGTCATGCACAAATCAGCCTAAAAACAAGGTTTTAACGATCAGCATACTAGCGATTTTTTGTTATGCTTGTTATAAAGAAAAGGTCTATAATACATTGAAACGACATTAAACTAAGATAATACGATGGTTATAATTTTTAAATCTTTATTAATGAAGAAAATACATTTGTGATTTCCTTTTGTTGCTTGTGCAGCGTTCGCCTCCATCTTGCCGATGATTGTCGGAGATTTCTCCTAGCCCTCGGTTTGTAGTGTGCCCCTGAAAGACCTCCGTTTGGAGGGCCATGTAGCTCTAGACCTTCACCCTACCCCTCCATCCCAACAAGAATCAGGACACCCTACCCCTACACGTGAACGCGCAAAACGGAGGGGAAGGGCTAAGGGGTGAATTGGGATTGGGCCAATATTAACATTAATAATATTGTATATTCTTTTCTCTTGCTGTCAGGGGTCAGGGGTCAGGGGTCAGGGTCTGGAGCTGGGCTCAAGGATGTTTCAGCAGGGTGGGGGTTTGAACCTGGGTGTTTTCTGGTTGGCAAAATGTCAGTCAGGTCACAGGTTCGATCCCTGCAGCAACCATGAGTCCTTGAGCAGACAGCGGTGACATTTGACTCCAAGAGTTTTATTTTCCCTTTTCAACTTTACTGATGGTTAGAAGCCGAGAGGCTGCAGATATTCAGTATTTTTCATGATTAAAACACAATAATCATATTCAAAAAATATTTTTATCATATGAAAGATGTTGAACCAGGAGCTGCAGAATCAAGACAAGATGTCAAAAAGCCTCAAAACAACAAAACACTGATCTCAGGTCAGACGCTTTTATTGGTTGTCACTCTGTGTGTGTGTGTGTGAGTGATATTGAACGGATTATCTAATTTCTCAAACACAAAACTAAAAATGTATCGATAAACAAATCAATTAATACCAGATATTGACAAGTTTTCAGTTTTACCTTGAAATGAAACGAGTAATAATAACAACAGGTCAATATTAGTCTACATGTCTTCTATTGGACAGAAGAAATCTACAACAGATTCCAAGAGAAGGGAAGGAGGGAGGATAGGAGGGAAGGATAGAAGAAGGGAAGAGGGATGGAGGGAGAGAAGGTGGGAGGGACAGAACGAGAGAAGAAGGGATGGAGGAGGGAAGGAGGGAAAGGAGGTCTTCAGTATTTGGGCCTCTTGATGTCGACCCTGAAAAATAAACAAGTAGGCTGTTAATAAATTAAGTTCCCTGACTGTTTTCAGGTTCCCTGACTGTTTTCAGGGTTCCTGGCTGTTTTCAGGTTCCCTGGCTGGTTTCAGGTTCCCTGACTGTTTTCAGGTTCCCTGGCTGTTTTCAGGGTTCCTGGCTGGTTTCAGGGTTCCTGGCTGTTTTCAGGGTTCCTGACTGTTCCCTGGCTGTTTTCAGGTTCCCTGGCTGTTTTCAGGTTCCCTGGCTGTTTTCAGGGTTCCTGACTGTTCCCTGGCTGTTTTCAGGGTTCCTGGCTGTTTTCAGGTTCCCTGGCTGTTTTCAGGGTTCCTGGCTGTTTTCAGGGTTCCTGGCTGTTTTCAGGGTTCCTTGGCTGTTTTCAGGGTTCCTTGGCTGTTTTCAGGGTTCCTGGCTGTTTTCAGGGTTCCTGGCTGTTTTCAGGGTTCCTTGGCTGTTTTCAGGTTCCCTGGCTCTACACTGACATGCTGTCACCAAATGATTACAAGATACTGATCAGTTATTAATCATTGATATTGACAGAAAGAAAATGCTCACCCATCTGCCTCCATCTTCTTTCTCTTCTCAATGATCTGGGAAAGACAGTCTTTTAATACTCGTTCCTACCTTTTGGTCATCCATCCATCTCTACCACTCATCCATCCCTACCACTCCAACCATCTCTCAATCCATCCATCTCTACCACTCATCCATCCATCCATCTCTACCACTCATCCATCCATCCATCCCTACCACTCCATCCATCCATCCATCTCTACTACTCATCCATCCATCCATCTCTATCCCTCCCTCCCTCTCTCACCGCGCTGATCTTCTTCCACTGTCTATCCAGCTCTGCCTTCTCGTTGGTCTCTTTGAAGCGCCTGGTCTTCCTGCCCTCTGACATCTTGATGCCGTACTGGAAGGCAGCCCTGCAGGGACAAACAGCACAACCAGCCTGTCAGTCACCACTGAGGGACACTGAGCCTGTCAGTTAATGAGTATAATCATTATTTATAGTATTGGTATTATTAGTTTAGTAGTTGTAGTATTATAGATTGAATTATACTTTATGTAGCCTGACCAACTTCTACTGGCTTTCCCTAAAAAAACAAAAACAATTACTACTATGACAGGTACCACTACTACCACTACTACTCTGAAAACAACTACTACTACGACTAGTACTACTACCAGTATTATAAAGTATCCATACTTGGGCAGAGCTTCCTTGTTGTTCATATAATCTGAATATTCTTCCTGGGTGTCAAAGTCCCAGCGACCCAACGGACCCTTCTTGTTGCCCTGGGAGGGAGAAGGTCATGTTAGGACACGAATGAAACAGTTCCACAGTCAGTGTAAAAACATGATGATGATAATATTATTAAAGCATTCTTATTTCTGCAGTGGCTCTAAAAGGTTTTCACCCCCTTGATTTTTCATTTATCGGTGCTGCTAAACAAATTCAATTCATTTGTGTGGTCTGAATGCTACACCAAGTGGGAACAGCGCCCCTACACCACGACCTGAGGCAGGCGGCTGCTGTTTGACCAGACTGGCATCTATCAGGTCACATTTAGGCCGAATCCCAATTCTCATTTTCACCCCTACCCCTCGTCTCCGAGTGCCCCTCGCCCTTCGGCTTGGCCCTCGGAACAGAGTCACAAGGGGTAGTGGTTGAAATCTCTCCCTAAGAAATGGGACAACCCTTCAAGACCCTGATACGTCATCGATGACGTTTACGTAAACAGACGCGACGAGTTTGTTATCGGACATTACTATGGCAATAATGGTATTATCACAGTGACATTCATCTGATGGAGATAGAAAAGCATGGACGCTCGCGATTCGTTCACAACTTATACGTTTCACGCTACCAATCGATCAAAGAAGTCATCAAATAAAAAAGACCACTGCTTCATTACCATTACCAGTCCACTGACAGAATAGCGTTAGCGGTGCTCTGTAGCTAGCAAGCCGTGCTGCTACCGTTACCCTGCCAGTCTGCACTGGTATTAGAGGAGCCGTAACAAGTGCAGCAACTTCGCTGCTGGACTTTAGTTATATTTCGTCATATGCCATCAAAGGGGGAAATGAAACATGGAAATATGTCAAAATGCAGGACTGTCATGCACAAATCAGCCTAAAAACAATGTTGTAACGTTAACTAGCGAGGTAGAGACATCGGCATACTAGCGATTTTTTGTTATGCTTGTTATAAAGAAAAGGTCTATAATACATTGAAACGACATTAAACTAAGATAATACCACGGTTAGAATATTTTTTAAATCTTTATTAACGAAGAAAATACTACATTTGTGGTTCACTTTGATGGTAGTGTAGCGTTTCGCCATGATCTTCCAGTTGATTCACAGGTCATTCTGGGAGATTTCTCCTAACCCTCGGTTTGTAGTGTGCCCCTGAAAGACCTCCGTTTGGAGGGCCATGTAGCCCTAGACCTTAGCACTACCCCTCCATCCCAACAAGAATCAGGACACTCTACCCCTACACGTGAACACGCAAAACGCAGGGGAAGGGCTAAGGAGTGAATTGGGATTCGGCCTTAGACTTGGAGACAGAAAGAAATGAGATTAACTGAAGCCAACTGCAGTCAGTCATCTCAGCTACTAGGTTTCACACCGCCAACACTGAATTTAGGACTTAAAATACTTTATTTGAAAGTATTCAAGACCTTTTAAAGGCCTTGAGTTCAGAGTAAATAATTAAAGACATTTCAGGAGCTGTTAGACAACCAATCTCCCTGCTCTGGAGAACAGCTGACATATTTAGTGTTATATGCCCAAATTAAACAAGGATGGAATATTTAATAAGAAAATATTTTCTACCTTCACAGGAATTTCCTTTAAACTCTGAGTGAATATTTGTGTGTAGATTTAAGACTAAAAATCCAGATGGATTCATTCTGGAAGGAAAATTCGAAGAGGTGAAAGGACTGAACTCTGCTTTTCATCCCTGAGAGCAACGATGCATGCTGGGAGTTGTAGTCACCTGGTCCATCTTGCTGTAGTCCACTTCCTCATCACTGTCGACAGCCAGGTCGTCCATACTAGAGAGAGAGAGAGAGAGAGAGAGAGAGAGAGAGAGAGAGAGAGAGAGAGAGAGTGAGTCTTGTTTGTGTTTCCTTATGTGTGTGTGTGTGTCTGGCAGCCTGCCAGTCAGAAGCCAAATATTTGCTAACTAAATGGTGAGACAGGCAATGTCTGTCCCTGTCTGTCTGCAGGGGTCCCACCTTTTTGCTAATCCAACTCCAGGACGTCTCAGGACTTGGAGGACATACAGCACCATCTCCAGTACCCATCAGTGTTTCCTGTCTATCTCTTTTCGTCTGCCCTCAGCTCTCACCTCAGTCAGATGTGAGAGGCAGCGACTCTTTAATGACAGTCCTATCGATCTGATCGAGACCCGAACCCTCAATCAATAAATTCTCCTCAGAAAGAATGAAGGTATGGAGTGCCGCAGGGCTCAATTCTGGGTCCGCTACCGTTTACTCTGTATGCTGCCACTAGGGGGGGCCTAGTGGCAGCATACAGAGTAAACGGTAGCGGACCCAGAATTGAGCCCTGCTTTGATTTGATTGAGCCCTTGTTTTGATTGAAAACAAGTCTGCCATCTACTGGCTGTTAGTGTGTAACTGCAGAGTGCACCTTACTGCAGGTGAGAACTGAGCTGAATGGCCTGCAGGGGGCGCAGGCGGCAGCTTGCCTAAGAGCTGATTCATACTTCCTTCAGGTTGGCTCCATAAACGTCAGGAAATTCACGGTTCTTGCGGTCAAAACGACTTGCAGAACTGAACACATTCTGTCCCCATAGCGACGAATAGACATAAAGTGCTTGCCAGCCAATCAATGGTAGGGGAGCTCCACGGCCGGCTCGCGCTCTGCAGCGATAGTTTCGGCGTCTGGTCTATTTTTTTCCACGAGCGAATGTGTCAAGCCAGGCAGGAAGTCAGACACAGGAACGGCATAGAGCATCCGGTCAATTTTCAAAATAAAACACCCTGTATAAAATAAATAATCGTTCATTAATCGTATTAGAGGTAAAAGTTTGAAATAATCGTGATATTGATTTGATCATATCCCCACGAAAAGCTGAAATGAACCTTTCAGCAGTCCAGCAACAGCGCCCCCAGCAGATCGCCACGCCGCACAGCGCCACGCCGCGGCCTCAAATGTCTTCTAGTTCCAATCATTTCCCACACAGCAGTAAAGCCCACTAGTGATGGAAAGACCGACTCTTTTAACTAACTCGATTCTTTCGAGCCGTCCAATAGAAGTGAATCGATTCTGAATTGATTCATTATGATTCACCAATAAAAATTGACAGTGAGGTGATAACTAATACTATATAAGGTTTGAACTCATGACCCTCAGCATGAGAGTCTGATGTTCTACTAACTGAGCTGAACAGGTAATGGAACTACAACAGCGCCACCCCGTCAAACCAGACGTGCAGATAACCACATATACCACAACTAAAACACCAACAGGTTAATGACAATAATAATATAGTATTTAAAGAGTATTCATTTAATTTTATTTAGTGTGCTCTTGACTTTCTTTTTCTAATTGATTCTTGATCCGGCGGGTACCGCTGCTGAATCGATTCAGTTCCGTGTGCGAGTCGAATCAACTCACTCACTTAACTGATTCGGTTCTTTTGAACGATCAATCATCACTAAAGCCCACTTCCTATTTATTCATGTTCCCTGGTTCTGAGGTGAGATTTGGTTTTTAGTGATGTTCTTCCTGAAGACCCCGACCCCCCTACAGAAGAAACCACACTACTGCCTGTTAGGAAAATATGTGTGTGTGTGTGTGTGTGTCTCTTACGTAGCAGGGTAACACTCAGCGTAGGAGTTTGACATGCCGAAGAAATCTCCCAACTGTTCCTTACTGCTGTCTCTCCTCTGACCTGCAGTGCACACTGGTTAAGGAGTACTACAACTACCACCGCTAGTAATGCTATTACTACTACTACTACTACTAGTACTGCTAGTCCCACTACCTGCAGTGGCTGGTAGAGGGACACACACTACAACAAGTGATATCTTAAGTCCCGCCCCCCTGAGCAGTGTGGCCAATAGGAAAGCAGAAGGATATGTGTCCTGGCCCTGCCATTGGCTGCCGGCCGCACCAGCAAACTTCTCATTGATGATCTTTATCTGTTCTCTGACAGAACCAGGACCTGGGAGAGAGACAGGGAGAGAGAGAGACAGGGAGAGAGAGACATGGAGAGAGAGACATGGAGAGAGAGACAAGGAGAGAGAGAGACAGGGAGAGAGAGAGAGAGACATGGAGAGAGAGACAGGGAGAGAGAGACATGGAGAGAGAGACATGGAGAGAGAGAGAGAGACATGGAGAGAGAGACAGGGAGAGAGAGACAGGGAGAGAGAGAGAGACAGGGAGAGAGAGAGAGACAGGGAGAGAGACAGAGACAGGGAGAGAGACAGAGAGAGAGAGACATGGAGAGAGAGACAGGGAGAGAGAGACAAGGAGAGAGAGACAAGGAGAGAGAGACAGAGTTGTTTCCAGGGTTGCAACGTTCTCCAACCTATTCCAGGAGTAGTCCGGGCTAGGGGGACTAGCCCAGGGGACTAGCCCAGGGGACTAGGGACCTGGGCTGAAGCTGATGGGCTGGTACACAAAAACAAATTTTAAAAAAGTGACTGAAGAAAGAAAAGTGATTTACCTGTCTCAATCTCCATGGCCTACAGACAGACAGACAGACAGACAGACAGTCAGTGTCAGAGAATATAACAACAGTAGGAAGACGGTTAAACAAAGGTAACTCGTTAGACCAACCTGGTGTTCGTCTCCTCTGGGCTTCTCAAAGTAGTTGTGCCTCCTCTTTTCGTCCTCCCTGTCTCTCTCTCTCTCTCTCTCCCTGTCTCTCTCTCTCTCCCGGTGTCTCTCCTTTTCTTTGGGAGGAGGTTTGGAGGAGGTGGAGGGGATGTAGTCTCCGATGTCGTCAAAGATGCTGAACAACGAGACACATTGACTCATTCCCATAGTATTACTAGTTATATTCACCGAGTCATTCCCATAGTATTACTAGTTATATTCACCGAGTCATTCCCATAGTGTTAGTTATATTCACCGAGTCATTCCCATAGTATTACTAGTTATATTCACCGAGTCATTCCCATAGTGTTAGTTATATTCACCGAGTCATTCCCATAGTATTACTAGTTATATTCACCGAGTCATTCCCATAGTGTTAGTTATATTCACCGAGTCATTCCCATAGTATTACTAGTTATATTCACCGAGTCATTCCCATAGTGTTAGTTATATTCACCGAGTCATTCCCATAGTGTTAGTTATATTCACCGAGTCATTCCCATAGTATTACTAGTTATATTCACCGAGTCATTCCCATCCCATAGTATTACTAGTTATATTCACCGAGTCATTCCCATAGTGTTAGTTATATTCACCGAGTCATTCCCATAGTATTACTAGTTATATTCACCGAGTCATTCCCATAGTGTTAGTTATTCAGAGTCATTCTCTCTGATGGAAACCAATGTACAGATATTGAGTTATAGTGTAGTTGGATCATGTTGTCATGGTGGATTATGATGTCATGTTGTTGAATTATGTTGTCATGGTATTGGATCATGTCAAGTCTTTACTGACCTGAGATCAGCCTCAGGAGCCTTCTTCTCATCCAGTTTACCTACACACACACACACACACACACACACACACACACACGTCAAAACATACAAGGTTTCCTCTCCACAGAAAAACTGCCTCATTAATCGGTAATGACATATTAATCCTCAAAATCATACAAATACTTTATTACCACAGGTGCTATCGTTATGGGCTGACCTGTTTATAGTTTAGTGTTATTACTAGTACATTACAGTCATATCGATAAGTGCATCACTTCCCCAAACAAGCATCTAAGAGCAGAACCAGTGATGAGGTAAAAGTGCGAAAAGGTATTTTTTACTCCGAGTACTGTGCAGAAGTCTTAGGCACAGTCGTTTTTTTAAACATAAATTTGGTCTTACATGTTTGTTTTTTTGTTTTCTGCATTACTACTCTTTATAGTACATTTTTCGATACTTAGAATCTGCTTTATGGATTTTTCTTTGCACTTTTGCACAGTACTGTATATATAAAAATAAACACAAATAAACAAGTGCTATGAGGAAGAGTCAGGGTAGTATCGTTAGTACTAGGAGTAGTAGTACTACTATTACTACAAGTAGTAGTATAATAGTGATAATAGTTTAACATTATTTGAATATTAGTAGTATAGTACTATAGTGGTACTACTATAGTAGTATAGTCATAATGCTAGTAGTACTAGTAGCAGTAGTAGCTGTAGTCCTAGTAGTAGCAGTGGAGTACCTATGTCTTTCTTATGATGTCTTCCCTCTATAAAAAAGGTATCTATATATCTGACTATAACTTGTACTACTACTACTAATACTACTACTACTACTACTAGTTACCTTTATCCTTCTTCTTTAGTTTCTTGTGGCGGGTTCCCTGTCTCAGGTAGGACAGAATCTGGGTCAACTTAGAAATCACAATGTCATTAGTAGTCAATGTGGTCTGGGCCTGTGGGCGAGAGACAGAGAGACAGAGAGACAGAGAGAGAGAGAGACACAATTGGACATTGATTTGATTGGCTGATGGTCAGATACAGTGTATGGTGGCCAGCAAGTCTGAGAACAGGCAAGGAACAAAGACTGAATACAACTGAGACTTTCAACTGTTATCACCTCTAAAAGACAGTGACCCTTATTTTACAGACATTTTGAGCTTCTTGAGTTTAGACGTCTATCTGTCTGTCTGTCTGTCTGTCTGTCTGTCTGCATCCACCCATACCTCCATGCTGGGACAGTCGGCCTTGCTGCGGATCAGGGTGGTCGGGATGTCGGTGTCAGTGAACTCATCGTCCAGGTCGACAACGTAGGCCATCCTGCCTGGTAGGAACAACTCATTACGCTCTGACACACCGGACCTGAACACAACACGATAGATACTCCTACCTGAGAGGAGAGGAAAGGAGAGGTTAGTCCAAACACATAATTCTATCTTCTAAATATGGCTGACATCCGGTAAAAATCAGAAAGGCCTTGGAGGAAATACGACTGGACCAACCCTTTCCACCGTTTAAGCTGCATTGTCACTTTTTAGTGTAAAAATCCTTCATGGAGCCACTGTCCAATTAACAAAGTGGGGCCCCGCCCCCTTCATGGAGCCACTGTCCAATTAACAAAGTGGGGCCCCGCCCCCTTCATGGAGCCGCAGATTCGCTCCATTCAAGGCTGAATTCGATAAAGGTACATAAGCAGCTTTAATTCTATCTCTGATGGTTTTGCTTGAATAAAAGATCGTATTATGTTTTAGTCATAGTTTCAGTGTAAAACATGTAGCAGTTGGCGCACAAATAGGCACCAACTTGTCTTGTCCAACACAAGTTTTATTTTAGTGGATAGTAATAACAGCTAACCTACTAACTAACTAGTACTGGGATGACCAAACTCACCAAGACGAGTCTTAAACTCAATCTTTTCCTCCGGCTCCACGTCTTTCCTGAGAGACAGACAGGGCAGAGGTCAGAGGTCACAGAAGACAGACAGGTCAGAGACCATGGAAGACAGACAGGCTGATTTAAAGCAGCAGGGTTCCTACCAGATCATCTGTACGACCTAAAAATCATCCCTTTATTGTGATCGTCTTAATCAGAATAAGGTACCGGGTTAAAGGAACAGTTCAGCCCAAAATGAAAAAAGTGAGGTAGTCAGTGAGGTAAATACAGGAGGCAATGAGGTAAATGTAGGAGGTAATGAGGTAAATATAGGAGGTAATGACTCTTGGATTGTTGGATTGACTTTGAGAAAGAGCATCAACTGTCCATCAAATTTCTCCAGAATCCATTCACTGTACTGCCGTCGCTACCTAACTAGATGACTAACAAGTTAACTACCCAGATAACTCAGTAAGTTATCTGGCATGGGGGATTTGAAACAACCAGATTAGTGTCCCTGTTGAAGGAGACAATCTGAGCTGCAGTGTGAACGAAGCTAAAGACAGTTTGATGTGAAGTTAACTAACCGACTCGTTTGATATACCGGCCATGTTCCTCCATTTCCTCGTAAATGTTCTCAAATGTTCTTCACATCATCCATTCATGTTCTTTGTCTCAGTATGTTCCACAGATTATCAGTTGGGATATCTTTAATACATCCATCTCTTATATTATTATTATAATAATATTACTTATATTCTGTTATTCGTGGTATCCTGTGACTGCTGCTGCAGGATCAATACTTTTTGATTCAAACTAATCTTAGAAATCATTAACCATGTAAACCCTTTAATCCACCATCACCTAGTAAACTGATCTTCATTTATTTATTTGTTTTTTTATAACTTCACTTCTGTAACTAACTGAATAAAGTGATTATTAATAGTATAACCAGGTTAGTTAGTAGGTTAGTATAACTAGTTATCTTTGGAGGTTCATACTTGACTTCCTTCTGGACTTTCTCCATCATGTCTTCCTCTTCTTTCTCCTTACTGGTGATTTCTGCTCTCACCTGGAACACACACACACACACACACACACACACACACACACACACACACACGCTGCTTTGGTTTTTCTCCAGTATCTCCCTGTTCACATTTCTAACCCTCTAGGCAAGCATGTCAAAAAGTGACATCAGATTGTTTCCACCAATCACAGTCCCTTACAGCCCTAGTCCCGCCCCCACCTTCTGCAGCAGGGCGAAGTCCAACCCCTTCACCAAGTGAGTATGCTCCATGTCTCCACCCAGAAACTTGGACTCCTGGATCAGCTGGCGACGCTTCTCTGCTGCTGACTTATCACTGCAGACAATAGGAGTACTATAAGTAGTAGTACTGGTGGTAGCAGTAGTAATAGTACCAGTAGTACCAGTAGTGGTAGTACTCACGCCTCAGCCGTAGGTCCTACTGCTCTGTAGTTGGCTGTGGTACTGATCAGCTCCGTCTCTTCGTAGTCCTTGTTGACTCCGTCTCGTCTCTCTCTCGCTCGGTCTCGGTATTTCTCAGCCAGCTCTCTCTCCCGCTCCATCTCCTGCTGCCGCAGCTTGGCGTAGTAGCTGTCAATCAATACGATCAATATGATCAGCTGGTTCAATCAATACGATCAATATGATCAGCTGGTTCAATCAATACGATCAATATGATCAGCTGGTTCAATCAATATGATCAGCTGGTTCAATCAATACGATCAATATGATCAGCTGGTTCAATCAATACGATGAGCTGGTTCAATCAATACGATCAGCTGGTTCAATCAATACAATCAATATGATCAGCTGGTTCAATCAATACGATCAATATGATCAGCTGGTTCAATCAATACAATATGATCAGCTGGTTCAATCAATATGATCAGCTGGTTCAATCAATACAATATGATCAGCTGGTTCAATCAACACCTAGTACTATGATCCAGCTCCACAGCGCCCCCACTAGGCCAACAGGAAAACAACACCTACTCATACTGGTTAAACGTGCCAGCTCACTTGTCTTCCTCTGGGTGGCGCTGTTCCACCACCAGAACGGACCTGCTGTTCGGTTCCTCATTCACATGGACAGAAGGTCCAAACCCAGGAGAGGGGTGGTCTAGAGCTGGTCTAGAGCTGGTCTAGCAGCATGGATCACAGACTACCTCACCAGCAGACCACAGTATGGCGGACTCCAGGACTATGAAGTCCAGAACGCTGGGATCTAGACCGACATGCTGGGATCTAGACCGACATGCTGGGATCTAGACCGACATGCTGGGATCCAGACATGCTGGGATCTAGACATGCTGGGATCTAGACTGACATGCTGGGATCTAGACTGACATGCTGGGATCCAGACATGCTGGGATCTAGACCGACATGCTGGGATCCAGACATGCTGGGATCTAGACCGACATGCTGGGATCTAGACCGACATGCTGGGATCCAGACATGCTGGGATCCAGACATGCTGGGATCTAGACTGACATGCTGGGATCTAGACTGACATGCTGGGATCCAGACATGCTGGGATCTAGACCGACATGCTGGGATCTAGACCGACATGCTGGGATCTAGACCTACATGCTGGGATCCAGACATGCTGGGATCTAGACTGACATGCTGGGATCTAGACTGACATGCTGGGATCCAGACATGCTGGGATCTAGACCGACATGCTGGGATCCAGACATGCTGGGATCCAGACATGCTGGGATCTAGACCGACATGCTGGGATCTAGACTGACATGCTGGGATCCAGACTGACATGCTGGGATCTAGACTGACATGCTGGGATCCAGAGTGACACGCTGGGATCTAGACTGACATGCTGGGATCTAGACCGACATGCTGGGATCCAGACATGCTGGGATCTAGACTGACATGCTGGGATCCAGACATGCTGGGATCTAGACATGCTGGGATCTAGACTGACATGCTGGGATCTAGAGTGACATGCTGGGATCCAGAGTGACACGCTGGGATCCAGACATGCTGGGATCTAGACCGACATGCTGGGATCTAGAGTGACATGCTGGGATCCAGAGTGACACGCTGGGATCCAGACATGCTGGGATCTAGACCGACATGCTGGGATCCAGACATGCTGGGATCTAGACTGACATGCTGGGATCTAGACCGACATGCTGGGATCCAGACAGGCTGGGATCTCCCTGCTACGTCAACACAGTGCTACATGGACCTTATTACAGCTCATAAAGCCTCATGCAGCTCCGTCTGTATGAACTGTGTATAACCAGTTCATTAGAATATTGTATACGTGTTAATAGTCCTGCTACCCAAACCACAGTACACTGTAGTACACATAGTACTGTCAGTACACTGCAAATAACCTGCTCTGCTTTTTGTACATACCATCTTTCTAGTTTTGACGGTGTGTATTTATACACTGCAGCATTTCCTCTGAACTCACTGAGCAATTTCCACTTCAGGCGATTAATAAAGTTAACCTTATTTTATCTCATCTTAATACTGAGCATCACTCTGCTCAAGTCTTGAACACAACATGTACTCTGCATGGAAACCCTGAATACAACCCTAATCCACAGTAACAATTACTGTACACAACAACAACTAGAATTAATAGAACGACACTAAAACCAGCTGATCTACTTTATTATACATCAGCATCAATATATCTGGTTCACACTCACCTCTTCTTCTTCCTCCTCCTCGCTGCAGGATCCTCATCCTCATTGTAGTCCCTTGGCATTCTGGGGGAAAAAACAGAACCAATCACTGATCAGAGTTCATTTTCTCCACATAAACTATTTTATTTTACAAGCTTCAGTTGTCTCTAATACCCGTTTCACACACAGATGGTGGGTTTTACACGGGTTATTGAACACGGGTCATTGTTAGCACATTGTTAGCACTACCCATTAGCATCATCATCATCACTCACTCATGATGTCTGGACTTTGAGGGCGGGGCTGACGAGGGGGCAGAGCGCGGCGTCATCAGCAGCTTCCTGAAGTCGTCATTGGTCAGCTTGGCCCTAAGGAGACACAGGATTGGTCAGATGGGCTGTCAATCCCCTTAACACACTTAGCCTAACACTAACTAATACACACTCAGCCAGTACTTACTGTAGAGCCGATCTGTGGTCGTCCACCTCGTGGCCGTCCGGGGCCAGAGGGTTGGAGTAGCTTTCAGCTGGGGAGACACAACAGGGTGTTACACTGAATACGACACTAGGAGGCGCTACACTGGCTGTACTGGACCAGAGGTAGATAGAGGACAGGATGTCACACCAGGGCGGTCTCGGTCACGTTGTCGTGTTTTCCAAACAAACACACCTTTTTGCGAATATGTTTTATTATATTAAGTACAATAATAAACAGGTTTAGTTTAGTGACTATTTGACTCTAGTGGCTCTATTTCCCCCAGACTGTGCCGCTCCACTGTCTTTACTGTAATTACACCTAATAGACGCGCAACACAATATCAGGTTCGACTCACTTGACGGCAGTAGGCTACGGGACGCGGATTGGACCAAAACATCGAATTCAAGATGACAGAAAACGTTAACACGTCAATTTGAACGTCTGAAGGCGTTTGGACCATTAAGGCTTCCATGCTATTGGTTGGCGTCAACATACCCATGCCTTTCTGCGTTGGGCTGTACGTACGCCTACGTTGTGGTCATGTGGGCTCTTGCTAGTGGGTACGTTTGGGCTACGTACCTACCACGTCTTATACGCAACTGTGATTCAGTATTTGGGACGGTCCATTTGTGCGGGTAATTTTGAACTCTGGTGGCTGAGGAGAACGAAGAATGGCCTCCAGAAACCAGAGAACCACTGCTTATATTTAAAGTGCTCCAGCCCTTTTGGGTTAGTATTACATTATCAACACTGGCCAACTACATGGGCATTTCACAAAGAACTTAAACTTTGAACTAGTCAGGGATTTCATTAACACATACCAACATTTGTTCTTCAGCCGACAAGACAAGCCGAGCACGCCAAACTATTCGGCCTCGTCAATTAAAGGGAGAAAGTTGGGCAGACACCAACCATACCGAGACAGTGGATTCTTCATACCTGCACCTTGCAGACAGGTATGCATTCAGGGTTTAATGATGTAGGTTGTAAATTAATGATGAATGGTTTCCTCCGCATTCATTAAAGATTAATTTTGAATTGAAAAAAATATTACGCTCAACCTTTATTTGCATCGCCACCAGAGCGTGTGAACGGAGTTGAGCAGAAAGAAACGCCCCTTTCTTACCATCGCTCCGTTCACTGCTCCCAGGAGGAAAAAACTCCTTTATTCTGCTAATCAGCCAAAAAAACTGTAGTGTTTGGAATCAAATGATTTCAATAATCTGGACAGCTCATGCTATTCATTCACCACAACAGGAAAAGATGATAGCCAATATTCAACAATGGGATTATTATCCACAAATTATGTAAAGTCTCTATTTTAGATTTAAATAACAAGGAATACAACAAAAATACTCAAATGTGTGTGTAATGCACACGCTGTCTAAAGAAAAAACTAGGTGTTATAGCCTAATTATAGGGACAATTACTGAAGGAAAACAGAAAAATATTAGGCTAACTAGGTTATCACCCTTATGCATTTAGGCCATGGGAAAGGAAGGAATCATGGTGACAGTGAAACGTTGTCCAATAATAGCCTGCTTTAATTAGTAAAGTCACAACGGGTGGTCAAAGTGGGGATTTGAACATTTAATACCAAATACCAAGGAATATACCAGATATATCTAGCTATCTGGACAAGGGTGCTGCTTGGGGAATGCAACATCGTGAGCGGCACGGAGCGAATTGAGCGGGTTTGAGTGATAACTGTTCAAGTATCTGTTCTTCATTGGTTCAGGTGCGCTCCTCGCTCAGGTTAAATGAATGGCGCTCTGCTCCACTCCACTGCACTCTACAGGTTCTCACTCCTATCCAGAAGGTGAACAACAGACCATGTGTGTTTTTATCCAGTCTCAATTATATAAGAATTTCTTTCTAAACACAAATGTGGTGTTTTAAACAGGAAAACTGATTCCTAATCAGCAGTCTGTTCATGAAAGGACAAAAGTTCAATTAGATGTTTTATTTTTTTAACATAATAGTCACAATGTAAAATATAATTCACACTACACCACCATTACATTAACAAATACCCTGCACTAAAAATGTCGCCATTAATGAGAAAGAATCAGTTTACATGAAATCAATGTCTTGCAGAACACCAAATTCTCTTTTCCCCAGTCTACTCAGGTTGCTCCTAATACTGCCACCTAGTGGGCACTTAGGCGAACACCACATTAAATGAATATGTGTATGATATTGTATACAAGCTGAATTTTTTTTCTCAATAAGTAAACAGTAGCCTACAAAAAATGCAGATGTTAATAATGTCACCGTAAATCAATATTATTTCTTAACCTCAATTCATACACGGTAGGTTGAGTGGGGAATTGTTTTCTCTATTGCAATGATTGTATGTAGGATTTCCCCTCAGAAACTGATGAAGTGGTAGCACCCACTTTTTAACGCCTTAATACGTTCAAATGAACGTGTTAACACGGTGTTTTCTGTCGTCTTAAGACGTACAAATGACGTATTGATGCGAACGCCGAAATCGACGTTTTGGTCAAATCCGTTTTTAATATTCACGTGACAGCCACTATACTAACACTGCAGAGTAAAAACTGTTTTATTCCAATAAACGTCCCCGTTGTTCACCTGTTATTCCCACTGACTACTCGTGTGTCCGTGTATCAACACAGACAGAAAGGTGGCTGGATGATGCTGCAGTGTTAGCCGACATGATGTTTCGCCGATAAGCAAGGTTGATGTTTAATGGAGCTTAGAACCGCTAAGCTAAGCTAACCAGGCGTCATCTCTCGTTTCGAGTATTTGTGATCTGTCCCTTCTCCATAAAAACACTTTAACCGCTATTGGGTTTTATTTTAGTTGAAGACTAACTTTAGACAATGCTAAAGCTAGCTAGCGCAGGCTAACGCTGTGTGGCGAAGCTGGTTAGCGTGACTAATAAAGAGCTAACTTTGCGCTATGATCGACGTCTCAACTTACTTTCAGGCATTTTGGCGAAAGGTTTGGCCTCCACGTGCTGACTGTCGTATACGGTGTAAAATTACAACCAAAAGGCGTTTTAGTGGTCTGGGTGCTCTTCAGCTGGACTCCCTCTGTTGTGATTCCGCGTCGTTTCTGCTCGAACCGGAACCACGTCGTCTTCTTCTCTTCATTTCCGGGAGACTGCGCGTTCCAGCGGCGCCATGCCGCCATCTCGTGGTTGATAGAATCACTGCTTTCCCCGGAAGGCGTCAGTGTCCCAATAGTATTCCCCATTCATAAAACTCTGTGGCAAGAATGAGCTTTACGTCACCAAAAAACACTTTAATGTCAACAAGCGCAACACTGTTCAGAAAGCACAGACCAACATTATACAAACAAAATGAAAGACATGTCTTAAATACTTACAACTTAAACTTCAGATCAACCTCCCGACCTTCCCTCTTTTCAACATCGTCCTCATTGCCTCCAAGCTGGGCTGAGCAGTTTCCAGGCTGGAGCGACTAGAGCTGGTTGAGCTTGGAGGTGGTGGGAATAAACATGAGCAGCAGCTGATTCTTTGATGAAAACCTTAACAAAGCTTTTATATTCCTTTTTCTGTTTGTCTGCCAGACCTAACAAGGTCCTCGAGATCCTGCTTAAACAGGAAGACCACTGCCTGCCTGGGTCCTGGTCCACCCAGCCGAGTCTGAGAAGAGGGACTGGAGAAGGCTGGAGGTCCTACGAGAAGATCCTGACCTGCTGTCACTGGAGGCAAGAAGAGATCTACCGACCACCAAGTGAGTGATATTTTATTAGTAGCTGGTGAGTTTAGGAAGCGAGGGGCATCCAGTCCATGTCAGCTGCAGGTGAGGACAGTCAGACAGGACATGAGGAGCTTCTGGAGTTTCACTTCAGCTGGTGCTTCCTCTGCTTGACGATGGTTTCATACTAAACTAGTTCAATAGACAGAATGAATAATGGACTTCAGCTAATATTTCTTCCAAAATGGAAATGCAACATTAATTCTTGTTGAATCGTCTCCCAGCTCAGATGAACAAACATCAATGATCAATCATCAATAATCAGACGTGATTAATATTCAGGTTTATTATCAAGCAACAGAATAACACATTTACAACGGACAGATGTAGGAGGAAGGAGGGGTCAGCCATTACTGGGACTGTGCCATTTCCTCCAGAGGGGTGGACTCAGGGCTTGGACTGTACCACTGTCTCTAGAGCTTTGGCTACTTGATCTGCTGTCATGTTGTCCAGTGCAACGCTTCGTTCCTTCCCAAAGTCTGCAGACAAAACAGAATATTAGTACGAACATCGACTACGAGCTACACAGGGAATAGAACCCTCAACCCTGCAGCGGTAGTGCCTTGCTCTAGGGAATAGAACCCTCAACCTTGCAGCGGTAGTGCGTTGCAATAAAGTCTCCTGTGATTAGACGTGATCATGTAGTCTACCGCCTCACCGTATCGGGCCCACAGCCTGGCCTGGACTCCAGAACATTCTCTGATCAGGATGGGAAACTCGGGGTTGGTGGTCTTCAACGCCACGTAGTGCTGCTCCACAAAGTCCCTGCAAAACACACACACGTTGTAATGAGAAACATGACAGTAACACTTCTATCAGCTAGTCTCTGCTGACCTTTGACCTCCTGGTACTCTGTGTATTTGTTGCCTAGCAACACCTAGCTAGTTGAACTCTAGTTGGAAGCTACAGTGATTTTAGTGACAACTCCGATATGTGGCTCTTTATGGAAGAAGAAGAAGAAGCCAGTGTAAAGCTAACAGTCAGTCAGTCAGTCAGTCAGTCAGCCAGTCAGTCAGTCAGCCAGTCAGTATTAAGAACGGGTCCCAGCGGGGCCACTAACGGCTCATAACTTTGGTTAAGTCACATCTGACGTCAGTTCTATGTCTAAATATTATATCTGAGGCTCAACATTATTACTGAGGTTAAAACTAACACCTGAGCTTCCTGCAGACAAACTGTTAGCGGTTAGCTTATGCTAAGCTAAGTAGCCGCTAGCCGGGTGGTCAGGTCATTCCGTTAGTTTGGTGTATAATGTCGCCTGTTTCCACCAGATGAACCGGACAAACCCGGGTTCTCCTCACCGGGCTCCCTGGCTAGCTGCCGAGGTTTGGCAGAGGTGGAGGCGGATTTCCCGGAGGTTTTTTCCAAGGTTAGAGCTGAGGCTCCTCACTACGGCGGCCGCCATGATGGCTTTCTGTTGTCAGAAATGGACTGCTCTGACCCCGCCCCTTCTACACACACACTACACACACACTACACACACCCCATCTACAACGAAGTAGTAACGCCACTTTAACCAATGACTGACGCACCGTTTATCCAATGTCCTTGCAACAATTTCAAGACAGAACTAATCGATTGAGGCAATCGGAGTCGCACCGAGTGAATGTAAGGCGAATAAAATAAAATAAAATAAAATAAAATGTTAATTTCATCTTCACTCTGAAATATGAGCTCACCATGTACACAGTACTGTAAGATCACCTGATGAACCTTAAAGTTTAATTTTCTGCAGAGCCTAAATAGTTTGTCACTATAAAGAGAAGGAACCAGGTTATTTTTTTATAACCTCAATTATTACCAATTTTCAAAATAACATTGACAGAAATGATGAACGCCACGCAAATAATTAGCAAATGATACTTTATTTAGTGAGCAGCACAAATCTGTTTTAAAAGTTTAAATTGTATTGGAATGAGAGCTGAAGGTGGATGTGAGGTATTCCAACCAATCAGGAAAGGTCATAGGTCACGTTAAGGAGGAGCTACAAACATACTGAACAGAATGTGATGAGAGATAAGGACTAATTATAGATGGTTATGAAACGACAAGGATGGTAATAATTAATCTGAATCATCTCTGAAAATGCTACAGGTTGAATCTGACATAAAGATGAGGACGAGAGATGCAACAGTAAGGATGAACGCGCTACAAACGTTGATTAGCCGTTTAAAAGACGCTGAGGCCAAAATCAGGCTGCATAGGGATTAACAGAGTTTTGCATTGTCTACCAACCCTGTGGTAAATGTACAACAAAATATACATCCAGTATGGAATTAAGAAATATCATGAAGGAAACCATGAAATATTATCTGATGGTGGATGATGGATCCTCCATCACATCACTGTACTGTTTAAAATAGAATCACTTTTATTCAACTGCAAACTTATTAAATTATCAAAACCTACATCCATTTGAATGAATTTTAAAAAAAGGCAAAAAAGAAATAAAACATAACAACCAACCACTAAACAAAAAGCAGCCAGGGTTGTGTGGAGAATAGAGATGGAGGGAAAGCGGCTGGTCAGCTAGAAGATGAGGACTCACCGTCAAATAAAACACACAAACCATCAGGAGGCAACATTTTAATAAATATGGTTTCTGGAGGGAGCGTGGTTGGTGGGCGCTGAGATGTCAGAGACTGCTTCATAATCAATACCATTTCTAATTTGTCATGTGATGAATGAAAGCACATTTCATCGGTGATTGGGGAGATTAGTCTCAGCTGTTCTCCAGAGAACCAGACCATGTTGTTACAGTGGTGGAGCATTTAGAGACCTCTGTATGGCCACGGTGAAACCAGCGACGGGCTCTGAAGCTCAAACTCCCTCGTCCTCCGGATACGAGAAAACAATGAAAACAATCAGACAGAAATTCATATATGGGAACATGAATCAATTTTTCTTGAACACAGCAACCAGAAAAGTAAAAGAAGAAAGACAACAAAACCACATTTTCAAACAAAGCAAACGAATGGCTGCTTTAAAATCAGGCTGTTCTTGTTGAGAAGTAGGCAGCAGGAAACCGGTGAGGACAGGCTGGATGCAGGAGAGAGTTGAGTCAGTGAACTAGTTCTTCCTGGATCCAGCACCGATTGCAGCCGGGCCCTTTTAATCTGGATGGATCGGGGAGGGAGAGCAGGACCGTCGGCTGACCTGGAAGAGCTGGCAGTCAGGTTGGAGCTGGTTTGGCAGACTGGCCGCTGACCTGCCGGGACAGAAGGGAGGTACGCCAGCCAAGAGAGATGGCGCTGAAAAGCATCCGTCAACACCGGGTCCTTTATGTTGCTAATAAAGTGTCCTGCTGACCTGTTGACTCTCCTCTCCTGCCTTGGTTCTGGCTGTCTACCGGTGGCAGCGAGCTGCTACAACCATATTTAGCTGATACACACTGACAGTCTTTGCAGCTTAATCAATCAATTTGAAAGTCTTTAATTCAGCCCGTAGGGGGCATCGCATCAGAACTACAGATTGTGGCTTTAACTAAATGTTGTATGAAGAGGAAAAATATGAGTGAAAACAACAATTTAGCAGAATTTAACTGTAGATTCTAGGACACGTAACTCTAGATGCTAGGACACGTGACTCTAGATTCTAGGACACGTGACTAGATGCTAGGACACGCAACTAGATGCTAGGACACGTGACTCTAGATTCTAGGACACGTAACTCTAGATTCCAGGACACGTGACTAGATGCTAGGACACGTGACTCTAGATTCTAGGACACGTAACTCTAGATTCTAGGACACGTGACTCTAGATGCTAGGACACGTAACTCTAGATGCTAGGACACGTGACTAGATTCTAGGACGCGTAACTCTAGATTCTAGGACACGTAACTCTAGATGCTAGGACACGTGACTCTAGGACACGTAACTCTAGATTCTAGGACACGTAACTCTAAATGCTAGGACATGTAACCCTAGGACACGTAACTCTAGGACACGTAACTCTAGATTCTAGGACGCGTAACTCTAGATGCTAGGACACGTAACCCTAGGACACGTAACTCTAGATGCTAGGACACGTAACTCTAGATTCTAGGACATGTAACTCGAGGGAACATTGGAGGGAATCAGTCATCAGCCGTGGTTTTGTCTTCTTTTCATTCCATTTAGAGTTTGTTAGCGTCAGGAGATAGTGAGCAAGCCGCGCATGCTGCGTGTGTGCAGTACAAGTACCTGAAAACCTGTGTGTGTGTGTGTGTGTGTGTGTGTGTCTCAATGTTTCACGAGCCGGTGTGTGTCCTGCGAGGTCTCGGCAGCAGATCTTTGGTCCTACTGGGTCTCTGGAGAAGATCCTGCCGACGCTTCTCATTCAGAAGCTCTTGGATGCGCTTGTTTTGTGTTCGCTCGCGGAACGGCGGCATCCGGGGCACAAAGTGGTTCTGGTGGCTCCTGGAGATCTCACTGTCCAATCCGACGATCCCATATGGAACTTCATCCACAGAGTTATTCTCCTTCTTCTCCTCTCTTCTGTTGGGGGAGGGAGAGGAGAAGGGGAAGGAGAACGAGGACGTTGGCGGTGTTGGTTTGGTTTCTGTCAGGTTAGTTTTGGTTTCATGTGTGTCTGGCGTCGTGGTCAGCCCCTCCATGAGGTCATCAACATCGGCCCATGCTGTTGTTGCCAACTCTGGGATAGCAGAAGTCCTGACTGACAACAGTGGTGGGCCTTGACCATCTGTCGTTACTGTAACAGGGGGCATTGTGGGAGTGGTAGTTCTCTTCCTGAACAAATATGGCGGAGCGGTTTTCCTTGCACGTCTTGTAGTGGATCTGCCAGCAGTACTGGTTGTTGTAGCAGCACTTGTAGTAATAGTGGGAATAACAGAAGTCATTATGGGAGTCCAAGTTTCCTCATCAGTCGAGTACTCGTAGTAATCTTCGTACTCCACATACACAAAGTCAGTGGTGCTGCCCCTGCTGGTGGGAGGTGGAGTTGCAGTGTAGCTGTTACTGGTTACTGAGGGACTGGTCCCAGGCCAGGAGGGACTGGACCCAGTGTAAGGCCAGGAGGGACTGGTCCCAGGCCAGGAGGGACTGGTCCCAACAGCTGCCTCTGTGGTGGAGCTCCTGGATCTAGGAGCAGAACAAAAGGACAGGTCGATCTGCTTAGGACTTCGATATATACCAACCCCACCCCAACACCCCAACACCCCCTACCCCAACACCCAATCATCCAACACCCTCCACCTCAACACCCTCCTAACCCCAAAAAAACATATCATCCTCATCACCATCCTCATCATCACAATGTTTTCATCAGCAAGCACAATGATAATAATGATAATGATGATAATAATGATGATAATGATAATGATAATAATAATAATGATGATATGATAATGATAATAATGATAATAATGATAATAATGATGATGATAATAATAATAATGATAAGGCTGACCTGGTCCCGTTTGCTGGGAGGCTTGTGGTGAATTTGGTGAAGTTGCCTTCTCTGCACGACTTGCAGCACATCTGTCGGTAGCCGGCGAAGGAACAGTACCGACTCAACACCTCCATCCGGCAAAACATTGACTGGTCTCCACGGCAACGCTGCCCTGGAGATGGACAACGAGCAGATGTCAGTCATTACTGTCAATCACTATCTCATAGGACAGAACAAAACAGGATAAAACACAAAAGAACAGACTAGAACAGAACTGAATGCAACAGAACGCAACAACACAGAAGAGAACAGAATGGAAATCAATAATAGAATTGAAAGAGTTTGTTGACATAGTCAGACTTTGTAAGTCTAATTGGTTAGCTGGTAACAGCATCCATTAGTTTCACTGTACTAATGATGCTACAAAGATGCTTCCAGTTAACTTTGGTACCAAAACTGTTGTGACAAAAAGTTTTCCCTTTAATTGGACTGCTGCACAACTTTGTGAAAAACTAATAAAAACTAATAATAAAAAGCTATTAAAACTTTATATCCCTTTAACTCTGTGGTACACAAAAGAAATTAATTAAAAATGATGTAGAGAAAAGTTGACGCAAACCTCCAGTCATCCAAACCAACAGCAACAGAAGAAGAAATGTATGAAGTAGAAGCAGAGGAAGAAGAAGAAGGGCTGAGCAATCAGTAAGTTCAGCCCTGTTGTGATTGTGATGTCATATCCTGTATTTATTTCTGCTCAACTATATGAAAAGTCATACATATACAGAGTTTGGTCATATTAGTTTTCACTGTCAGCCATGTTGGCTCCACAGTCCTGGTCCGTGGCCGTTGCTATAGTAACTGGTGATTCTGTTGACATAATGGATGTTGTTCCATATTTACAGCCAATAACAAGACAAGACAAACTCTGGTCCAACCTACAACTGGTACAAAGTAAGTTCGCTGTTGGCCTTTAAACAGTTCCATCATTTGGTTTAAAGATGCTCTAGATGTCACTGTAACCCTCCAGTCGTCTTCTCAGTCTGAACCAGGAAGTGATGCTGCAGCAGAGCAGAGCGTCCCATCCCCACTACCTGAGACCGTAGATTCACCCTATTGGTCCAGATTCAATCCTGGTGTCTGATTCTTCACTGGTGGGAAATCTTCTCCACACAGGAAGTGACCGATCCAGACTGAAGAGAGAAATCCAGAAGAAGCTGCTGAACCTCTTCACCTCCTCCACCACCACACTGAGAAGAACATGCAGTTCACTGACCTCACCACGGGGCTTCTGGGTAGTGAAGTCCTCAACATTCAAACAGTTACCCCTCCATGGCATTTTGGGCCGCCAATGTGCCATGTGTCCTCCTGCAGCTTTGAAGTTGTGCTGTCAATCATGTTGCAAGAATAAGCGTCACTTTATTCAGACAATAAAGCTTCAATCTGCTGATCCACCAAGTGAAGGAACCACAACACCAGAGCTTTGGGTTTCTGACGTTTCTTTTTACCCTTTTTCCTCCAGGGAAGCTTAACTGAACATTCATACTGGGAGCTGACCAGTACAACCACAGTCTCTACTGGTTCCACTGGGAGCTGACCAGTACAACCAGTCCTCTACTGGTTCCACTGGGAGCTGACCAGTACAACCACAGTCTTCTACTGGTTCCACTGGGAGCTGACCAGTACAACCACAGTCCTCTACTGGTTCCACTGGGCGCTGACCAGTACAACCGCAGTCTTCTACTGGTTCCACTGGGAGCTGACCAGTACAACCACAGTCCTCTACTGGTTCCACTGGGCGCTGACCAGTACAACCACAGTCTTCTACTGGTTCCACTGGGAGCTGACTAGTACAACCATAGTCTTCTACTGGTTCCACTGGGAGCTGACCAGTACAACCACAGTCTCTACTGGTTCCATTGGGAGCTGACCAGTTGAGGATTCAGTTCCTTGCTCTGTCCCTGCCATTTTAGATGGTGTGGGATTTGAACCAGCAACCTTCGAGTCATGACTCCTCTGACTCCTTTACCTGCTGATTCCTATTCAGGGTCATCAGCAGGTCATCAGAATCTACATGAAGATCTGAAGAGCTTCATGGAAAAATCTAGCTGTGCTGACCAGTGACCAGTCAGACCAGTGTCACCAGTTTGTTTCCTAGGCAACGGCTCATCTCATCATTTCAATGGGATCTGAGATTTGATCCTAAAAAGTTGTACGTTTCCACCGTGGGAGAAAAAAAGAGGAAACAAAAGAAGAAAGAGAAGAAAACAAATAAGAAGGATGTGTTAATCAGAATGGAAGGGATGAGGAGGAGGAGGAGGAGGAGGAGAAGGATTCAGAATGAATGGATCAGGAGAACCGTCAAAAAAACAGAGATGAAGATTGGGAGGAGAAAAAAGAGGAAGGAGAGGAAGAGGAGGAGGAGGAGGTTAGGAGGAAGAGGAAGAGATTGAAGAGGAAGAAGAGGATGAGGATGAGGGGAGGAGGATGAGGGGAGGGGGAGGATCTAGAACAAAGGGATCAGAAGAACCAGCGAAGGACTAGAGATGAAGAGATGGGGAGGAGAAAAGAAGAGGAGGAGCAGGAAGAGGAGGAGGGTGGGAGGTGCTGGGTTTTACTGGAGGAGATCTTGGGAGCAGGAAACTCTGGACTGGTCCTGGACAGCCACTGGATGATGGAGTTCCTGTGGTCACCTGCAGGGGGAGACAAACACAACATGATGGAAAGATAGAGAAACTCCAGCTCCCATCATCCTTCCCTCCTTGTGAATAAATATCTGATATGTGATTGGTCGATGTGTACCACTGCAGGGCGGGGCTTGGCAGGGGCGTGTTGTGATTGGTTGAGGCTCACTACAGAGTCCAGATGAGCCGTCGGGACTCGAACACGCAACCTGACGCTCCTGAGTCCCATTACCGCAGGTTACTGAACACTACACACACACACACACACACACACACACACACACACACACAAACAGTATTATTCTGTTTGCTATTCAGTCTATGAAGTGATAATTTATTGATTTATTATTCTGCAGGTTAGAAACAAATAAGTTACAATTTAAAAACAGTTTTCACTCTCTCTCTCTCACACACACACACACACACACACACACACACACACTACCGGTGCCCAGGGCCCGGTGCGCCAGGCAGCAGGGCAGGGGAAGCGGTTGCAGGTTCGCTTCCCTTCTGGTCGGTCATCATTGCAGAGTTTACTGTGGACTGAACGCTGCTGCCCCCTGCTGGACACCTGCCGACAGCTCACCCACCGACGCTGGTACCCCATCTGACCACAGGAGGCGCTGCAGTCCTCCCACTCCCCTGACACCCAGCTGGGAGAAGGGAGGAGGGGAAGGGAGTATATAATATTAGATTGTTTCAATAATATTTGTCTCCATTGTGATTGGACAACATATGTTATAACCACAACTGGTGCCAAAATGTAATTCTTCAGATATAACCCAAAGCTTGTATCTCTGTTTAATGTTTGGCACTGTTGTAATACAGTCGTACAGGATGTATAGAAGCAGTGACATAGTGGCTCACCACCTCCACCATGTTACTGCTTCACTAGACTAACGATGAGCCAGGCCGCAATTCTGAGATTCAAACTTTTTGTCTAGCACAAATGTTGTGAGGGAATCGCAATTAAACTGATACAGGATCAGAAAAAACAAACGTGACACGTCGTTTTAATTTTACTACCAAATCATATCAGAGAAACAACCTAAATATACACACTCATACTGTGTGTGTTACTGTATGTTAGTGTGTGCTAGTTTATGTTAGTGTGTATTACTGTGTATTACTGTGTGTTAGTGTGTATTACTGTAATCGTACCGTGGCTGGCTGCAGCTCTCTCTGTTACAGTCTCGGCTGATGGCTCTGGGTTTGTTGATGTTGGAGCAGAAAGTTCTCTGGACCATTTTCCCATCAGCCTTCCTTCTGCAGCCGAACCGAGTGTATTGTTTACCTGGCAACCAGACAACACCGTTAACTACCCCACTGTTTCCCAGGCAACCAGACAACACCGGTAACTACCACGCTGTTTCCCTGGTAACCAGACAACACCGGTCACTACCACGCTGTTTCCCTGGCAACCAGACAACACTGTTTACTTCCATGCTGTTTCCCTGGCAACCAGACAACACTGTTAGCTACCAAGCTGTTTCCCTGGCAACCAGACAACACCGTTAGCTACCATGCTGTTTCACAGGCAACCAAACACCGTTAATTACCACACTGTTTTCCTGGCAACCAGACAACACCATTAACCACCATGGTGCTTCCCTGGCAACCAGATAACACTGTTAACTAAAACACTGTTGCCCTGGCAACCAGATAACACCGGTAACTACCACACTGTTTCCCTGGCAACCAGACAACACTGTTTACTACCACGCTGTTTCCCTGGCAACCAGACAACACCGTTAGCTACCAAGCTGTTTTCCTGGCAACCAGACAACACCATTAACCACCATGCTGCTTCCCTGGCAACCAGATAACACTGTTAACTAAAACACTGTTGCCCTGGCAACCAGATAACACCGGTAACTACCATACTGTTTCCCTGGCAATCAAACAACAATGTTAACCACCACATGGTTTCCTACCTCCTCCGCAGAGCTTTGAGCAGTGCGACCACTTCTTCAGCGCCCACTCATAGAAGATGGCATCTTCCTGGACGAGGTTGGACTCTATGGAAGATCTCAGCTCCTCCTGGAGGATGTACTTATAGGACAACGTTACCTTGGAGTCACCACGGGAACGGATCTGATGGACAGAAAATACAGTCAGCCAGTTAACCAGTTAATTGGTTGTCCTGATTTAAGAGTTCAAGTTCAAGAGTTCAAGAGTTCAAGAGGTTTATTCGTCACATACATACATGGGGTGTGCAGTGAAATGAAAAAGTGGCAGTGCTCAACAGAAATGTGCAAAGGGCAACAAGTTCACACTATTTACAATAAAGAAAACCAACACAATATTTACAGTATTAGAGTAAGAGCTCTATATAAAAGAAATACAAGAAATACAATATCTACAGTAAGAGCACTTAACAATATAGAAATAAGAGAAATTGTGTGTATGTATAATATAAATTATGTGTAGTCTTTACCTTAGTGTGTGTGTGTGTGTGTGTGTGTGTGAGAGTGTGTGCATAAAGAGGGGCAGTGTGTGGGTCTTGGTGGGGGCCCTGGTGAGGTCGGAGTTCACAGTCCTGATGGCCTGAGGAAAGCAACTCCGTCTCAGTCTCTCTGTTTTGGCAGCGTGACTACGGAGGCGCTTGCCTGACAGCAGCAGCTGAAACAGTCCGTTGTTGGGGTGGTGAGGATCCTTCATGATCCTGCAGGCTCTGGTTCTGCACCTCCTGGTGTATAAATCCTGCAGGGTGGGGAGTGTAGTTCCAATAGTGCGTTCAGCCGAACGCACTACTCTCTGCAGAGCCTTCCTATCCTGAGCGGAGCTGTTGCCAAACCAGGCAGTGATGCTTCCTGTCAGGATGCTCTCTACAGCTCCAGAGTAGAAGGACTGAAGGATCCTCCGAGAGACTTTAAATTTCCTCAGTTGCCTGAGGTGGTAAAGGCGCTGCCTTGCCTTTCTCACCAGAGTGTCTGTGTGTGAGGACCATGTAAGATCCTCGGAGATGTGGACTCCCAGGTATTTATACCTGCTCACCCTCTCCACAGTAGTCCCATTTATCCCCAATGGTGAGTACGTCCTCTGTTGTTGTGTCCTCCTAAAGTCCACAATCAGCTCCTTAGTTTTGGCGACATTCAAGAGGAGGCTGTTGTCCTGGCACCAGAGTGACAGATCAGCAACTTCCTCCAGGTAGGCCTTCTCGTCGTTGTCGGAGATCAGGCCCACCACCACTGTGTCATCCGCATTTAGATTGTACTTATTGGACAAGTTCACCTTAGAGACACCTTGGGCACAAATGTGACTGATAGAAAATGCGGTTAGTTAGTCAGCTAGCTTGGTAATTAGTCAGTTAATTGGTTTTTAGGCCCTTAATTATTTATTTAGTAATCCATCCCTATGGGGGTTGTTCATGGTAATTTAATGTATGCTTCATGTGTTTCAAAGCTTCTGTAGTCTAGATTTTACTGTAACCCTCCAGTCGTCTTCTCAGTCTGAACCAGGAAGTGATGCTGCAGCAGAGCATCCCATCCCCACTAACTGAGACGGTAGATTCACCCTATTGGTCCAGATTAAATCCTGGTGTCTGATTGGTCACTGGTGGGAAATCTTCTCCACACAGGAAGCGACCAATCCAGACTGAAGAGGGAAATCCAGAAGAAGCTGCTGAACCTCTTCACCTCCTCCACCACACATTGAGGATAGTAATTTATTTAGTTTAATGACCTCACCACACAGGGATTCTGGGTAATGAAGTTCAAACAGTTACCTCTCCATGCCATTTGGGGCCGCCAACGTGCCATGTGGCCTCGTGCAGCTTTAAATTCATTCATTAAATTCATCAAATGAATTAAATCAGACTTATCCCTGATTCACCCTAACTAAAACTGTATATTTCATTGGTTTGGTTTTAGTTACCTAATACATTTTAGTTATCTATTTAGTCTGGTTTAATTTGGTTTCAGCCATGTAATTAGTTTGGCTAGTTCATTCTGACTAACTCACCATGACCAGAACCCCATATTTCAGTGGCCCGGTGGTCTGGATGGATTCCTGGTCATCGTTGTTGCTGTACTCCCAGGCTATGCCCTTCTCGATCACCACACGGGATTCTGGGAACTCGTCTTCATCGTTGAGGAAGAGGTGACTGGTCACCTGGTTCTTCACCGCTGGCACAGAAAACAGGACAACAAGGTTTCTATGGCAACAATAACAGTGTACAAAATATCCTAGACAACTTGGTTTTCTTGACAACAAGTTGGACTCAATTTCTTGGCTTTGTGTTTTATTTCTGGACCTACTTCTTCCTCTCAACCATGATGTGAGGTAAAACCACTTCCTCACCACTTCCTAAAACCAACAGGAAGTGGGGTAAAAAAATCCTTTTAAGAAAACTACTTCCTTCCCAGGATATTGTGTAGAATATTTAATTGGATCAGGAAATGAGGTAAAACTAGTTCCTCTCATCAACAAGCAGTGTGAAGAAAAACAACCATTTACTCAGGATGTGATGTCAAACTACTTCCTCTTATCCAGGGTGTGATGTCAAACTAATTCCTCTTGGTGTGATGTTACAGGAAAATTAAGTAAAACCACTTCCTTTGTTACCTGAAATGATGTCATACTACTTCCTCTTACCCAGGATGTGAGGAGTTCCTTTGAACTCCTGGATCAGGAGGTGTCTGGCTCCTTTAGGGATCTCCAGGATCTTCAGGTAACCTAGGCGATGGTAACAATAATAAATTAATTATGTTATAAACAAATAGAATCAATACGAACCAGCATAGTAACACACAGTAGTACAGGGGCACGTTCAATCTGAAAACAGTGTGCAACGTTTTGCTACGGTTTCCGGGTTGAACGACATGTTTCCTCGAAACGGTGTGCAACGGTGTGCAACGGGCTTTGAGGTACGTTTTCTCTCGGCAGTGCGCACAATGTATCCAACTAAAGTATTTTGTAGTATTAAACACGTATTTAAACCGATTTCATCACTCTTTGAAAAGAACGCAAAGCTGCTTGTGTAACACAACAGTGTGTTCAACGCACCACCGTTTAAATAAACGTTTTGCTAAGTTTTGTCGGGGCTGAACACACCCCAGTACACACTGACACACGGCACAGGGACAACAGAGTGTGTGTGTGTGTGTGTGTGTGTGTGTCTCTGTGTGTGTGTATTAGCATGTGTGTGTGTGTATCAGTGTGTGTGTAGCATATGTGTGTTACCTTGTTTCTTGGTACTGCGTGTGAAGTTTCCTTTGATGATCTTGCAGCTGGAGTTATCTCCTCCACAGATCCCACATCGATCCTCCTGTTTGTCTGAAGCTACCTGGTAGTCACAGCCTACATGCTGGAAAATAATACCATATTATTTTCAACTTCGTGTTTATTGTGTATTCAAGTATTTAGGCCTTTGTATTTTGTACATTCTGTTTTTTGTAATACTGTTTTGCTGCTGCAACCCCAGAATTTCCCCCCGGGGATCAATAAAGTATCTATCTATCTACATACGATGGAAAAAAGTAATAAAATAAAATAAAATAAAATAAAATAAAGACCTCGCAATCTCCTCGGACACAGACGCTGTAGGCATCGCTGTAGGAGCACGGCGTCCCATCATGCACCATTCTGTTCATAGAAACCACAGCACCTGTCGCCTGCGACTGACAGTATAACTGACAACGCTCATCAGCTAGACAGACAGACAGACGCAGAAAGACAGACAGACAGACAAGTACACAGACAGATAGACAAGTAGACAGACAGACAAATCAGACAGACAGACAGAGAGAAAAACAGATAAAGTAGACAGACAGACAGACAGATAGACATGTAGACAGACAAACAGGTTGACAGACAGACAGGTAGACAGAAACACACACATACAGACAGACAGACAGGAAGACAGACAGAGAGATGATAGGGGGAGGAGAGGGAGTTCAGCCTGTTAATGGTTTCGCTACACTTTAAACCTTTACTTTAAACTTCCCAAAACCCCATACCTTCCTTAACATTATGCTTAACTTTACACTCCATATAACTGTAAACCTCCCTTAACTTTACACTCCACATAACTGTAAACTTCCCTTAACGTTACATTCCACATAACTGTAAACTTCCCTTAACGGTACACTCCACATAACTGTAAACTTCCCTTAACGTTACATTCCACATAACTGTAAACTTCCCTTAATGTTACATTCCACATAACTGTAAACTTCCCTTAACGTTACACTCCACATAACTGTAAACTTCCTTCAACTTTACACTCCACATAACTGTAAACTTCCCTTAACGTTACATTCCACATAACTGTAAACTTCCCTTAATGTTACACTCCACATAACTGTAAACTTCCCTTAACGTTACATTCCACATAACTGTAAACTTCCCTTAATGTTACATTCCACATAACTGTAAATCTCCCTTAACGTTACACTCCACATAACTGTAAACCTCCTTCAACTTTACACTCCACATAACTGTAAACTTCCCTTAACGTTACATTCCACATAACTGTAAACTTCCCTTAACGTTACATTCCACATAACTGTAAACTTCCCTTAATGTTACGTTCCACATAACTGTAAACTTCCCTTAACGTTACACTCCACATAACTGTAAACCTCCCTTAAATTTACACTCCACATAACTGTAAACTTCCTTCAACTTTACACTCCACATAACTGTAAACTTCCCTTAACGTTACATTCCACATAACTGTAAACTTCCCTTAACGTTACACTCCACATAACTGTAAACTTCCCTTAATGTTACATTCCACATAACTGTAAACTTCCCTTAATGTTACGTTCCACATAACTGTAAATTTCCCTTAACGTTACACTCCACATAACTGTAAACCTCCCTTAAATTTACACTCCACATAACTGTAAACTTCCTTCAACTTTACACTCCACATAATTGTAAACTTCCCTTAACGTTACATTCCACATAACTATAAACTTCCCTTAACTTTACACTCCACATAACTGTAAACGTCCTAACTTTACACTCCACATAACTGTAAATTTCCCTTAACTATACACTTCACATAACTTTACATTTCCCTTAACTTTACACTCCACATAACTTTACATTTCCCTTAACTTTACACTTCAAATAATTTAACATTTCCCGTAAATTTACAATTCCCTTAACTTTACTTTCCACGTAACCTTACATTTCCCTTAACTTTACACTCCACATAACTGTAAACTTCCTTTAACTTTACACTCCACATAACTTTACATTTCCCTTAACTTTACACTTCACGTAACCTTACATTTCCCTTAACTTTACTTTCCACATAACTGTAAACTTCCCTTAACTTTACACTCCACGTAACTGTAAACTTCCTTTAACGTTACACTCCCCATAATCTTACATTGCCCTTAACCACCTTTAACCTTACACTTAACTTTACACTTATCTTAACCTTACATTTGACTTACACATTACACTTCTCCTGGCTGTAAACATCCATTAACTTCCCCCCTTGCTGTATATTTCCAGCCTTACACTGAACTTTACACTAAAACTGTTTAAAGGTGACAGAAACAACTTGTGCTCACTGTCCAGGGTCCACTGGAAAATATTTTGGCCGGACTTTAAATAGTTAAAGGGAGAGGCCACTAATTTCCTTCCAATAACAGATTCCTGACTGATGACTTTAACATGTGTTCAAACACACACACACACACACACACACACACACGCACGCACACACACACGCACGCACACACACACGCACGCACACACACACGCACGCACACACACATGCACCAGACACACATGCACACACATTTGCTGCCAAACTTTTGATGAAACTTTCTGCTCTTCTCTGCTGTGTGTGTGTGTGTGTGTGTGTGTGTGTGTGTGTGTGTGTGTGTGTGTGTGTGTGTGTTAGTTACGTTCAGGGTGTTCGTAGGGAAGCCAGTGATGTTTCATTCCTTCATGTTCAAAGAACGGATCCCAGATCTTACACTGGTCCTCCCTGGAAGGAAACAATACATACTACTGATACAACTGTAAATAGTACTACTGATACTCTAAATACTACTGATACTACTGTAAATATTACTACTGATACCACTGTTAATACTACAACTACTACCACTACTAATAGAAGAGAATAGAGTCTAACCTGAAGTCAGTGAGTGAAGGACATTCCTCCAGGCTGCAGAGCTGGAACTCATAACTGTTTCCAAAACAGGTTCGACCCCCATTGGCCGGTCTGGGGAGGACAGGAAGTTGATTACCAGAGGGTTGGTGGTCAAAACACAAAAACTAAAAAGAGCTTGGGTTAATTTCTGTTTCTTTTCAGCTAGTTTTGGACATTTTAAAATTGTATTTAACTTAACTGAATTGTTTTTCATGCCTAGTTTTAGTTAGCAACAGCTACTCTGATGTTGGCTGTACCAGTAACGGTTACGGTAACCGTAGCATGTATACTATCCTCGGCTGTGACATCCCAGATGATTGACAGGTTACTCACACTGGGTTGTCACAGTGTCTTGTTCGGAATCTGACTCCCCCCCCACAGGTCCTGGAGCAGCTGCCGAATGGACTCCACGTCCCCCAACCACCATCTTGTCTCAGGAGGTCAGGGGTCAACTTGATGCAGTAGCCCTTAAAACAGTGCTGAGAGAGAATTTAATGTTTAAGTGTAGGGAAGTTAATATTATTATATTGTAGGGAACGTTTTCAAGAGAAAGGGAGGTCAGCGGTTCAGTGTCCTGCTCAAGGACACTCCACACATCAGGGTGGGGGTTTGAACCTGGGTCTTCTGGTTGAAGGACAGTCTTTAACCAGTAGGCCACCCACCCGACCAGAAAATCAGCTAATTGGCAACTAACCTATGCTAAAATAAACCAGCCTAGACTAACCCAGACAAAATCCATCCTTACCTTCCCCGGTCCACATTTGGTCCCGTCGATGGGCGGGCCCTTCTTGGTCTTACAGAAGAAGGGGTTGTCATGGTGACTGCACCACAACTGTTTACAGGGGTCATAGGTACTGTACTGGAGAGAGAGACAGGCAGACAGAGAGACAGAGAGACAGAGACAGACAGACAGACAAAGAGAGAGACATAGGGAGAATATTTTAATTTAAATCCTTTTCAAATCCATTCAGAGATCAGTAGATGAATCAGGCGAAACAGGATTTAACTTCACTTCCTTCCACCTGTGGTCATAGAAACTGGACCTCCAGCCGAAACATCCTGGATCTGCTTCTTCCTGGTCTCCTAGCAGAGCAGTGGTCATAGAAACTGGTCGTAGAGACCAAACACCCTGGATCTAGTTCCTCCTGGTGTTCCAGCAGACCAGTGGTCATAGAAACTTGATCTACAGGCCAAACACCCTGGATCTGGTTCCTCCTGGTCTTCCAGATGTCCTGCTTGGTAACCCTAACCCTAACCCTGACTGACTGGAAGTTAACTAGGACCTGCACTGACTCCCTTCTCTGGTATCTAAATGAAAAAATCAAAAGAAAACTCTGGAACCATCTCTCCAGAAATCTAAATAAACCCCCTAACCAAGGACAAGCAGATGAGCCAATGTTAACAGGTAGATTGATCAATAATGTCGACAGGTAGATTGGTCCATAATGTTGACAGGTAGATTGGTCCATAATGTTGACAGGTAGATTGATCCATAATGTTGACAGGTAGATTGGTCCATAATGTCGACAGGTAGATTGATCCATAATGTTGACAGGTAGATTGGTCCATAATGTCGACAGGTAGATTGATCCATAATGTTGACAGGTAGATTGGTCCATAATGTCGACAGGTAGATTGGTCCATAATGTCAACAGGTAGATTGATCCATAATGTCGACAGGTAGATTGAACCATAATGTTGACAGGTAGATTGAACCATAATGTTGACAGGTAGACAGGTCCATAATGTTGACAGGTAGATTGAACCATAATGTTGACAGGTAGATTGATCCATAATGTTGACAGGTAGACAGGTCCATAATGTTTGGGATGTGATAGTAAAGTTATTCCAAGCTATTCAGCGGCAAAAAGTTTTGAGACATCAAACATTTAATATCAGCTAGGCATTCCCTGAGAGTGTCAAGGCTACTTGAGTCACTGGGATTTACAGGGAGATACAGCTGAGTGTCATCAGCATAACAATGAAAGGCGATATTATGCCTACGAATTATGTGGCCAAGAGGGAGCATATAAATAGAGAACAAAGTAGAACCAAGCATGGAGCCTTGGGATACCCCACAGGTAGATTGAGCTATAGAGGATGTAGAACTATCCAGGCCTATAGATAATTACCTATCAGAGAGATAAGATAGGTAGTCTTACTGCAGTACAGGTACTGTATCCTGCTCCGAAGTCGAAGCGACACTGTTGGTCCATGGAGTACTGTAGCCCAGGCAACTGAGGCTGAGCTGGCCAATCATGGTCAAACGGGTCATCTCGGAGACAGTCATAGGTACTGGAGAGAGAGAGAGACATGAGGTCTTTGACTGACTCAGGCCCAATCCCATATCTTATTTTTACCCCCATCCCTTGCTTTCGAGGCCCCTCGCTTTTCAGCTTGTCCCTTGGAACAGAGTTACAGGGGTAGTGGTTGAAATCTTCCCCTATGAAATGGGACAACCCTTCAAGACCCTGATACGTCATCAGCAGTCGTCGATAGCGTTTGCGTAAACAGATGAGGCGTGTTTGTTATCGGACATTACTATGGCAATAATGGTATTATCACAGTGACATTTGCATTTATCTGATGATAGAAAAGCATGGACGCTCGCGATTCGTTCACAACTTATAAGTTTCACACTATCAATCGATCAAACAAGTCATCAAATAAAAAAGACCACTGCTTCATTACCGGGCCACTTCATGACGGAATAGCGTTAGCGGTGCTCTGTAGGCTAGCAAGCCGTGCTCCTACCGTTACCCTGCCAGTCTGCACTGATATTAGAGGAGTCGTAACAAGTGCAGCAACTTCGCTGCTGGACTTTAGTTATATTTCGTCATATGCCATCAAAGGGGGGAAATGAAACATGGAAATATGTCAAAATGCAGGACTGTCATGCACAAATCAGCCTTAAAGGTCCCATATTATGGAAAACGGTTTATTCCTGGCGCTTATACATGGATACAGGGAATTACTTCCCTAAGCAGCTGAGAAAATTTGAAATCTGGAAGTCAATCCCGTTTTTCTGTATTTTCCTTTTTCCCAAAACGGTGACAAAGATAGGAGAAAAACAGCCCGTTTCAGAAAATGGTTCCTTTGGACGTCATAAGGTGCAAATCCAGCCCCTCTCAGAGCATGCCCACGCCCAGGTGAACAACCAATCCCATTTACGTCGTCGCAAAATGCAGCTCACGGCAGTGCCGCAAGCCGTTGCTTATGGTGCATTCCATTGTACTCGGAAATCGATAATTCCGAGTCGGTATTCCTAACTTCCAATCTAAATGTGTTCCAGTGCATCTGCTCGGGAAAACATAATCGCCCGCAGCAAACTCATGTTTGTATGGTAAGTCTCAGAATGTTACAAGCATCTAAACTCAACATCAACTACTACAGCGCCATTAGTGAAGAGAATCGGCGCATATCACATTCGGACGCCATTTTTTCCGAGTACACTGGAATGCACCATTACTTTGCGACGACTGAAGCTAAAACAACATATCAGGAGATATATCAACTCTCCAGTTATTATGTTGTAGGATGCAGGCAGCAACATCGATCCCTGCACAGTCTCCCAACACGTGAAAATGCAGGACAGAGTGGATTAATTTTATTTTTAACGGCTACAGTTTTTTCTGTGTGTGATGATCAGTCCTCAGACTGCTTGAGCAACGGCAGGATTAGCATCTAAATTGAAGCTTAAAGATGGAGCAATTCATAAGGTACGTGACCCATCTGCAAAATTGGAATCTGTAAGTGTCACCATGTTTTGATTTAATTTACCAAATTAGTCTGGTTAGTATATTCACTGCTGGTTAGCTAACGAGCTAGCGGGGCTAGCCACGGGCTTGTTGGGCGTGGAAGAAGTAAGAAAACTAAAGCTGGAGTCATTAAAAGTAAAGTAAAGTAAAAGTAAAGTTATTGGTTGGAGTCAGGACTCATCTTAAAGTTATTTGTTGGGACCAGTGTCTGTTTTATAAGTCTGTCAAACGTGTCAGGCTTGGTAAACTTTAGCCACCATTAGCACAATCGTGTTTGGTTGTTTGGCTGCGCTGTTTGGATGCAAATAGATTGCATCCAATAATATATTGGTTAACTGGCTCAACAAAATTGTCAATCCTAGCTTGTCTGCAAGTTGTATTCAATAAGCTTATGGACATGAGCCATAAATAGACCGGCTACAGCAGAGAGTGTCCTCACACACCCACATACACAAACACAAGGCACGAAAGTACAATATTACACAGAATTGTTATCATTGACAAACTAAGTGGAACCGCTCAGCTGCCTCTTCCCATTCTGGGTCAGACTCCGGCTCAAACATGTACTCAGTGTCTCAGTGTTGGTTCTGGAGCGGCTGTCATGGTTATGGTAGATTTTTGCATCAAGCTTATTTGTTTACCTTGAGCAGCATGAGCGCTCTGCTCTCCGCCTCCGCCAGGCGATTGCGTGTAGGTTGTATGTAATGAGCACTGCTCTGACATACAACCTCCACGCCCTCAAAACAGCCTGTTCTTTACAATGGAGAAAATGAGAGACTGAAACACACCACAGAAGCTGGTTTTAGGATTTTTTTTTATATAGACTTCACAAACATCTTGTAAAGACCCCCAGGAACAGTTTAAATAGCCCAAAATGAGTACAATACCCCCCCTTTAAAACAATGTTGTAACGTTAACTAGCGAGGTAGAGACATTGGCATACTAGCGTTATTTTGTTATGAGATGTTAAGAAAAGGTCTATAATACATTGAAACGACATTAAACTAAGATAATACGATGGTTATAATATTTTTTAAAATCTTTATTAACGAAGAAAATACTACATTTGTGGTTTCCTTTTGTTGCTTGTGCAGCGTTCGCCACCATCTTGCCGCTGCTACCAGACATGCAGACATATCGGCTGTTTTAACAAACAAGCTATCACTATGAATCTCATCCACCATGGCTGAAATGATGCAGATGTTTGCCATATTTTGTTTCTTTTGTAAATAATGTAAATAGTTCATCCAGCACCATTATTTTGTATCATTTGTTGATTTCTTTTGACTTTTGTTTTGACTTTGTTTTGCATCATTTCATTTGATACTTCCTTTGATAGTTAATTTGTAAAGACCTGTTATTTGAATGTACTGCTTTGAGTACATGCTTCGATCTATCAATCGAACTCAACCTATCGGATCAACCCATTCAACCCTGTGACAGACGGGGTGTGGTTGAAGCGTTGGCTGGATGGATTAGTATTTAACAGTACTTACTGGAGGTAGTATTTAACAGTACTTACTGAAGGTATTTGCTGAGCTCCTGATGGCTGCACTGGGACCAGTGGTAGCGGTGGAAGGCAGCCTGGACCAATGGAGCCATGATGCTGCCCAATGGCACTTCGTCAGCACAGTCATTACCCTGACCATCATGCTCCATTCCTAACCTGGGACAGACAGACAGGTAGACACACAGACACACTGATATACATTATACAGTACATTATTATAGAGGGCTGTCAAGTATTTCTTGGAGGTCCTCAGGTCTGAACAGCTGATTGTGTTTCTGTCTCAACTGAATTGAATCTTCATGGTTAATTTCTGTCTGTTTCTACTGAACTGATCATTTCATCACTGATCCATCTGATTGATTTAGTGTTTAGATCATGTAGCTTGTTAGCTAGCTAACCATAGTATCTGGTCAGCTAACCATCACTGTCTTGTTGTTAACACATCTGGTTAGCACACTAGCTAACGTATCTAGTAGAAGCTAGCGTTAGCAGTGGCTAGTAGTCCCATGTTAACAGTAACTAAACTAGCCTGCTGGCTAGTTAGCTAGCTACCAGTTTGTTCAGGTTAACTGAGCTGACTCTTCTCCAGCTCCAACTCAGAGTGTTTTGGAGTAGAGACTAGGGCTAAAGACAAGACAGTTTACTGAGTCACAGTAACCTACATTTGGAGACAAATCTACCTGATCACACTGATCACTTTTACTGAGAACGTTACTGGATGATCTACAGACACACCACAACAACCTAATTCAGATAGTCAACGTTTTCTAGCCTGGTTCTGAAAGATTTACACATTATTAACTAACAGACAATTCTCCAGTGGGTCCATAATGTAATGGATCAGACCTGGTTTTCTGTGTGTGTGTGTGTGTGTGTGTGTGTGTGTGTGTGTGTGTGTCCGTATGTCTCACACATGTCCGGTTTCATGGGCAACTACGAAGGCAGAGGAAAAGCCGTCCTCGTGGTTGAGGGTGCAACTCCGGACCGAGTGACACATTCCTGTTACCGGAGCATAACCTAGAGAGGTCAGAGGTCAGGGTCAGCTACATAACTGCTGGTAGGATTCAGTGTCTTGCTCAAGGACACTTAAGCAGGGTGAGGGTTTGAACCCAGGTCTCTAACCACTAGACTGCTGGTAATTAGTATGAGCATCATATTATTATTAGTATTATTAGAATTAATAGTAGTATTTGTAGTACTAGTACCCTTCATGTCAGAGGGGCCAAACTCCTGCCAGGTCAGGTAGATGGTGTTAGTAGTATTAGTATTAGTAGTATTTGTAGTACTAGTACCCTGCATGCCGGAGGGGCCAAACTCCTGCCTGGTCAGGTAGATGGCGTGGTCGTGGTGCTCGGCGTGACTCAGCTGCTCCCTTTGCTGGAGAAATGCCCAGCGACACACTTTCTCCAAACTCTGCGACGGATTCCCCACAGAGATCAGCTCCTGGGACTGACAGACAGACACACAGCCCTGGGTCACTGGGTCTGACTGTACTGGTCTGTAGATGTTATCATGGGATATTTCCTGTTGACTTCTGACCTCTACAGATATTTAACTGGAAATCTGTTGTTTCCTAAAAAACTCAAAATAAATGTACAAGATTCTATTCTATTCTATAACCAATTGTATTGTCATTGTCATTCAATCATATTGTATTGTAGTTTTGTCTACAGACAGACAGAAAGTTTTGTACCTTGGTAGCAGACAACATGATGATTCTGACTAGAACAACGTTGATATTGGCGCCCAGAGAATGATCCTGATAGATCTCATTAACCTGAGAAACAGACAGAGAGATATAGAGAGAGTTCTTAGTGGCTGTCTGTTAGTACTATTGAAACAAGATTGCTGACAGATTGCTATGTTTTACCCTGTATTATGATAGCATAAGTCAACTACCGGGAGCCTACCGAAGCCTGATCTATCGCCGCGGGCCCAGATCTGGGCCCTTGTACGGTAGGTTTCACGTTCCCTGGAAGTCCTCCTGTGTGTACTGTCCTGCTAAAGCCACATCATCGCTGTGGGCTCCCATTGTGGAGGCGTTGCGTAGTGCCGTACTGTTTTTGCTCTGCTAGCCTACTAGCCAACCAGAATACCACTGTATCTCCCTGCACCTACTCTTTTAGTGGCCAACGTTGTTTTTCCTGTCCCCCCAGTAACATCATCACCCTGCCAGTCATGCCTCCACTCGCCTCCTGCCAGATGTGTGAGGTCTATCTGCATGAGAAAAGGGAGAATATCCATCCTATACCAGATCAAGGCAGTTGAGCAGCACCTGAATATTCTCTGGCATTTTTTAAGAGTTTAAGAGTGATGGCTACCCCTCTCTCCCGATTGTCCTTGACCTGAGTGCGGCATTTAACACTGTGGACCATGATATCCTCCTTAATCATCTCTACAGCACCATCAGTCTGTCCAGCTCAGCTCTGAGGTGGTTTCAGTTCTATATCTCTGGTAGGACTGAGTACGTCTCACTGGGAGGATGCAGATCCCAGACACAATGTCCCACAAGGATCAGTCCATGGCCCCATCCTGTTCATACTGTACATGCCCCCCCTTCCCCCCTCGCCCCATGTCATCAGCCAGCATGGAATGTAATTTCATTGCTACCCTGATGACACACAACTGCACCATGTCCCTTGGATGAAGTTATTGTTGTTTTGACGTTTTGATGTTTTGTTTTTTATTGATTTTCTACCTCTGTAGCACTTTGAGATTTCTTTTATGGAATGTGTATTGAAAATAAAATGTATTATTAATAAAATAAAACCACAAATAAAACTACACCTCATTAATGGCAGCAACGTCATCCTCATTTTCCAAGGACTGCAATAAGTACGCTGTGTGTATGTGTGTCCACCTACTATATTCATGAGGGTCAGCAGGTATTTCTGGATGTGCTCTCGGCCATGAAAAAGAAGAACAGAATAATCAACCCCTAACAAGACCTGGAGGAGGAGGAGAGGAGAGGAGAAAGAGTCATCCTAGATCAGTAATTTCTATGTTAAACAGTTCATCAACATCTATGTTAAACAGTTCAGCAACCTCTATGTTAACAGTTCAATAAACTTGATGTTGAACAATTCAGTAACCTCTATGCTCAGTAACCTCTATGTTAACAGTTCAGTAAACTTGATGTTAGACAGTTCAGCAACCTATATGTTAACAACTCAGTAACCTCTATGTTAACAGTCCAGTAAACTTGATGTTGAACAGTTCAGTAACCTCTATGTTATCAGTTCAGTAAACGTGATGTTCAACAGTTCAGTAAACCTGATGTTAAACAGTTCAGTAACCTCTATGTTAAATAGTTCAGTAAATGCGATGATAAACAGTTCAGTAACCTCTATGTTAAACAGTTCAGTAAACGTGATGTTAAACAGTTCAGTAACCTCTATGTTAAACAGTCCAATAACCTATATGTTAAACTGTTCAGTAAACATGATGCTAAACAGTTCAGTAAACTTGATGTTAAACAGTTCAATAACATCTATGTTAAACAGTTCAGTAACCTCTATGTTAAACAGTTCAGCCTCCTCAGTGTAGCGTCGCCGTCGAGCTGAGACAGATCTGGACCAGGAAAGGTTCTGGTTCACATTCAGAGACTCCAGGTCCAACAGATGACCTAAAAGAGAACCTTGAGAGGGAAAGCAAGAAAGAACAAAAAATACTTTAATATTATTAGAGACATAATCACGTTATGATGAAGATACTGTTACTATGGTGACCGCTGTCCTTGTGTGTTTGCTGCTCATACCACACACACACACTCAGAGAGACACAGAGAGAGAGACACAGAGAGAGACAGACAGGCTGAGACTGACCAATCCTGTTCAATCCAACTTAAACCAGTCTCAGAACAGCACTGCTTTCCTAACTCAAATTTCCTAACCAAATTATATAACTTAGCAAAGAGTTATATCTGGACTATTGGGATAGAGAAACCAAAACACAAAGCAAACTAAAACAGAGAATCTAAACTGGCTGAATATCTCTTCACTGTCAGAGATAGAAAGACAGATCCTGACCCAGTCCAGGCTCAGTGACCAGCTAGCCATAGAAGAAGGAAGATATAAGAAATCATGGCAACCCAGAGAAAACAGAATCTGTGGTCACTGTAGGACAGGTGAGGTTGAGACAGAGATGCACTGTCTCATTAAATGCCCCAAACTCCAAACATCAGGGATGAATATCTAACAAGATTCAATGAAGTCCTTCTCCAATTCACTGAGCTGGATGACCAGTCTAGACCGAGAGTCACTCTGGGTGAGCTGGATGACCAGTCTAGACCAGGAGTCATTCTGGGTGAGCTGGATGACCGGTCTAGACCAGGAGTCATTCTGGGTGAGCTGGATGACCGGTCTAGACCGAGAGTCATTCTGGGTGAGCTGGATGACCGGTCTAGATCAGGAGTCATTCTGGGTGAGCTGGATGACCGGTCTAGACCGAGAGTCATTCTGGGTGAGCTGGATGACCAGTCTAGACCAGGAGTCACTCTGGGTGAGCTGGATGACCGGTCTAGATCAGGAGTCATTCTGGGTGAGCTGGATGACCGGTCTAGACCGAGAGTCATTCTGGGTGAGCTGGATGACCGGTCTAGACCAGGAGTCACTCTGGGTGAGCTGGATGACCGGTCTAGACCGAGAGTCATTCTGGGTGAGCTGGATGACCGGTCAAGACCAGGAGTCATTCTGGGTGAATCTGAATTATCTGAATGTTTATTTTGTAATCTGATTTGGAAACATGGTTTCTGTTTACAGTCAATAAAGAAAACTGAATTGAATTGAGGAAGACAGAGAGAGACAGAGAGAGACAGAGAGAGAGAGAGAGAGACAGCGACAGAGAATTCAAATTCCAAAAAATCTTTATTGATTCAATACAGGACAGAAGCAAAAAATGTAAACCAGCCTCACACTAAACCAATACAGTCACTGGAGGAACCAACTGAAAAGAAA
>JAXDDX010000127.1:330000-365000 GCA_034670405.1 Hoplostethus atlanticus | reverse complement strand
GGAGGAACAGTAGAAGATGGCTGTCCTTGCTGGAGAGAACTACAGGACTGTGTCTTATATGGAGAATGGATTTAGATGTTATGTGTAGATTGTGTTTATAGTCAACTGAGTTCGTTCAACTGAGTTTAACAGCAGGCAGTTACTTCAGTTCCTGGACTGGGAAATGTCCTTTTCTTTGTTTTCTCTCTTCTGTCTGTTTAAACTGCGTCTCCTGTTTCCACATCTGGCTTAAATCACTCGTCACACACTGTAAAACGTTGAGGAAAACCAGTTTCCACTCTGTCCTCCACCCAGGACGAACAGGATCAGATTCTTGTCATCTCACATACTTGAGCATGTTTTCATCTTCTTTTAATTATTCTGAGCCTGTTAGCTTTTTATGTTTTCATTTCATTTGTTTTCATGTTGAAAAGCATTTTGAAGTGCTCATTAAATAAGGGTTATTATTGTTATTAGTAGTAGTAGTAGTAGTAGTAATACTAGTAGTACTAGTAGTAGTAGAATTAATCAGGGGTCATAGGTCAGGGAGCAGGGAAGCGTCTGCTGCCTTGCCCAAGGGCACTTTACCAGTTAGCCATCAAACCTGCTAGATCTAGCTGCATAGTGTTATTAATATTCATGAAGGGGTGGGGCTACAGGCAGAATGACAGACTGTAAGACAGACAGACAAGACACGTAAGGCTTACACACACACACACACACACACACTCTGCTTTGTTTATCCTGAATAAACATGTAAAGTGTCTCAGAGGTTTTTGTGGATGTTTGATTACAGGATGAAACTCTCCACTGGAAGAGGAACGCTGCAGCTCCTGACTTTAACCTGCAGCCACAGGCCTGATGCAGACAGACAGAAACACCACAGACAGGTGGCCACAGGCCTGGTGCAGACAGACAGAAACACCACAGACAGGTGGCCACAGGCCTGGTGCAGACAGACAGAAACACCACAGACAGGTGGCCTGATGCAGACAGACAGAAACACCACAGACAGGTGGCCTGGTGCAGACAGGCAGAAACATCCCAGACAGGTGGCCTGATGCAGACAGACAGAAACACCACAGACAGGTGGCCTGGTGCAGACACACAGAAACACCACAGACAGGTGACCTGGTGCAGACAGACAGAAACACCATAGACAGGTGGCCTGGTGCAGACAGACAGAAACACCACAGACAGGTGACCTGGTGCAGACAGACAGAAACACCACAGACAGGTGACCTGGTGCAGACAGACAGAAACACCCTAGACAGGTGGCCTGATGCAGATAGACAGAAACACCACAGACAGGTGGCCTGATGCAGACAGACACATTACCTATCCATAAGATGAATGGAGGACGGAAATATTATCAATTTACAGGAGGGAGACACTGTTCTACCGGTCTGCTGGTCTGCCGGTCTGCCGGTCTACCAATCTGCCGGTCTACCGGTCTGCCGGTCTGCCGGTCTACCGGTCTACTGGTCTGTCCCATGAGCCGCTGAGATTAGTCTCAACATAACGTTATTAAATATATATATTATATATTATATATATGATGGTACCTCTGACAGCCAATGAAATTAAAGCAGGAAGTCTGGTGAGACGTACCAGTCCATCACAGTTGCTAATGGCGACCGACGTGTCCTCCATGTTGGTGACCTCTCCGGTGTAGAAGCACCCAACGCCTCCTATTGGCTGGGAGTGTCTCTGTCCTGACTCCTCCCACCACTCCATCGTGGCGCCGGGGGCGACCAACCGCAAATTCAGACGTAGTCGCAGGTGTAGCTGGCGGCCGAACACCGTCACGTTGTAGTAGAGGGGGCGCTCCTCCTCCTGCCTCCATCTAGCCCCTCCTCCTCTAGGAGTTATGGGCATGTCTGAAGATGTACGTGTGTCTTGCAGTGTTATGGGCGTGTTTGTATGTTGTCTAATTGTGTCCGTCCATGTTGTGGGCGTGTCTGTCTGTGATGTGGGCGTGTCCGTCTGTGATGTGGGCATGTCCGTCTGTGATGTGGGCGTGTCTGTATGTGCAGTGTATGTGTTTCTATGATTTATGGGTGTGTCTTTATGTTTTCTGGGCGTTTCTCTACGGTTTCTGGTCTTGTCTGACTGTTTTCTGGGTGTGTCTTTGTATGTAGTGGGCGTGTATTTGTGTGTAGTGGGCGTGTCAGTATTGTGGTGGGCGTCTCTCTTGCTACGGTGCAGGCGGTGGGCGGAGACTGACACAGATAGGAAACGGCCGTCTGAGTCGGTCCTGACCGGGCGAACGACACCGAACTCTGAGAGAACCTGATGGAGAGAGTCTGAAAGAGAGAGAGACAGACAGACAGAGAGAGAGACAGACAGAGAGACAGACAGACAGACAGAGAGAGCAACAGAGAGAGACAGACGGGGTGTCGGTAATCACAATGACCAGTGAAGTGTTTGTGTTTGTGTGTGTGTGTGTGTGTGTGTGTGTGTGTGTGTGTGTGTGTGTGTAGGGCAGCAGGGAACATACACACACTGATATTAATAATTTATATTACAGACAGGAATGTTTCTGGAAGCCTTGGACTGTCAGTTATGATAAGGAAAGAAGGAAGGAGGGAAGGAGGGGAGGAAGCAGGTAAGGAAGGAAGGAGGGGAGGCTGCTCTACTGAGGTCACATGGGTGATAGCTCTGGGTTATAGGTCATATGCACGCACAAGCATGCGCACGAGTGCACACACACACATACACATCAGGATGTGATGAAATATGACCCAGTCAGCTCTGAATCCTTCACATTCCTCAGACGCGGCTCTGGCGCACAAAGATTTATGGGAAAAACGTGGCGGGGAAAGTTCCTCTGCCTCACAGACAGAAAAGAGAGACAATATTCCTTCAGAATAGAAAAAATAAAAACATCAATAAAAAATAAAAACACTGTTTGTGTTTCTTTCTCTTTGAGTCAAAACAATAACAATAATAAGAATCAATATGAACGGTCCATCAATAATCAATATGAACGGCCCATTGAGAATGAATGGGAAAGGGTCCATCAATAATCAATGGGAACAGTCCATAAGAATCAATATGAACGGTCCATCAATAATCAATGGGAACGGTCCATTAAGAATCAATGGGAACGGTCCATCAATAATCAATGGGAACGTCCATTAAGAATCATGAATTAGCATCACAACAACAGGATCACATCAACAGGATCACAACAGGATCACATCAACGGGATCACAACAACGGGATCACATCAACGGGATCACATCAACGGGATCACAACAACGGGATCACATCAACGGGATCACAACAACGGGATCACAACAACGGGATCACATCAACAGGATCACATCAACAGGATGCATCAACAGGATCACAACAACAGGATCACATCAACAGGATCACAACAACCGGATCACATCAACAGGGGCCTGTTCCACAAAGCAGGTTTAGAAAAGAGGCGATTAACCTCGCAAGCCTGGTTTGAGTTAACTTAACTGGGGCTAAAGCGGTTCCACGAAGCCGAAGTCAAGCTACCGTGATCTGGCTAATCCAAGCCAGGTTCAAGCAATCCAGATAATTGCGCGTGCACAGTTACACACAGTTTATTTAAGCAGCCCGAGAGGTAGATCTGGATCTGATCGATTCATCATGCCGAAAAATGACGGTAAAGACTGAGCCGCAATGTTCACGGCCTCTGAGCAGCGACTTTTAGTGGAGGTCTATGGAGAATTCATACAATGAAAAGGGAAATACGATTGCCATAAATAAAGGGAGAGAGAAAGATTGGCAACAAATTGCTGATAGATTGAATGCGTAAGTAATTGTTGAATTAAAAACGAACAAATTGTATAGACCTTATTAAATATCATGTGTTCCAACAATATTAAAGAACTGAAAAGCTGTGCTAAAAATATTATAAATGAAACCATGAAACCTCAAGACTGTAAATGTACTATCTATCGCCATAAATGATGCAGTAAAGGCTGTAGGTAACGTTTCATCTTACTACAGTACAGTCACTGTACAGTATTTGACACTATGTGGGGATCGAACCCACAATCCTAAGACTGAGAGTCTGATGCTCTACTGACTAAGCTATCCAGGCTAGAGCTTGTTTTTATTATATTTTTATGAAATCGGTTGTTTCCATCCTGGAAATTGATTGGCTGAAAGCGTGTTCTACAGTGACTGTAAATCCCATACAGTAACAGTGAATGCGTCTCCTAGCAACCGTGGAAACATTTTGACATATATTCAAGATATTCAAGATACTTTATTATTTCAATGAATTTGTTAAATAAAATTAATTTACAATATAAAATAATACTGTGTCATCAAATAATTATTTCTATAAGTTGTAACCATTTTCTAAAAGCAATACGCCACTTGAGATCTTGCTGGACACTCATGGTTAAATGGGGTTGCCTAACAACGCTCTGAACCGTGACTGTATCCCCGATACAGCCTACATCATTTTATATTTTTTATTTTCTATTAACGTTACATGTTATGTTTCGTTTCAGTCGATTCAGTGTTACGGGAGGACCGATTAAGCTTCAACCGTGGTTTAGCCTGATATCTAGCCTGCCTCGGGGCAAGCTAGATATCGAAGCATAAGTTGCCACAGCAACTTAGCTTGAACTATGCTGAGCTTGCTTTGTGGAACCGAATAAACCTGAAAATGAGCCAGACTAAGTGAAATAAGCCTGGCTAAGTGGTAAGCTCGCTTTGTGGAACACCCCTCAGGATCACAACAACAGGATCACATCAACAGGATCATATCAACAGGATCACATCAACAATATGCATCAACAGGATCACAACAACGGGATCACATCAACAGGATCACATCAACAGGATCACAACAACAGGATGCATCTAAAGGAGTCAAACTTGACTGACCGACTCTGGTAAATTACTGGCAGCGTCAGTTAACACTAACCAACCATCAGTCCTTCTAGTCATCCAGTGAACTGGTTGACCTTGACCTTTGCTGTGGAGGTCGGAGGTGAGCATCAGCCTGGAGGAGGAGGAGCTTACTGACAGACAGAGGGACGCTGACTGTCCCTCCATGACGACAGGTTATTAAATATTAACTATATTATATTTAGTTTTCCTCTGCTGGTTGATCACAACTTAGTTGGATCTGGTTTGATCTGGTTGATCACAACTTCACCAGTTTAGTTATGTAAATGATCAGACCAGCCATTATGAGGTCACACCAAATAACAACGTTGATTAACTAACTAACTAACCAACTAACCAACTAACTAACTAACCAACCAACTAACCAACTAACTCACTCACTAAATAAATAAATAACTAAACATATGGTGTTTCATAAACCCACTGACACCAATTACTATTAGTAGTACTACTAGCAGCAGCAGTAGTACTTGTAGTAGTAGTAGCGGCAGTAGTAGCACTAGTAGTTGTAGTAGTAGTAGTAATAGTACTAGCAATAGTAGTAGCACTAGTAGTAGTAGTAATAGTAGTACTAGCAACAGTAGTAGCACTAGTAGTTGTAGTAGTAGTACTTACCTCTCTTCTCAGTAATGTAAATGGTGTGGAAACAATTGATCTGCAGCAGAAACAGAATCAAAAATCCAAACCAAAAGTTGTCCATGGTGACAGAGAGAGACAGACAGACAGAGACAGACAGAGAGATAGACAGAGACAGACAGACAGACAGACAGACAGACAGACAGACAAGAGAGAGACTCTGAGACACACTGAGAGAGAAACTGATAGACTGGCTGCTTGCTGTGAGATGTGAAGACTGAGAGATTTCCCAGATACTCCTTCCCTTCTCTATCTCTTTATCCCTCCCCCTCTCTCCCTCCCTTTTCCCTCCCCCTCTCTCTCCATCTCTCTTTCCCTCTCTCTCTCCCTCTCTCTCCACCCCTTCAGAGCGGACCACAGAACAGTCTCTCTCTCTTTCGCACTGTTTCTCTCTCTGTCCAACACACACTCTGTTGTCCTAGTGTCCTTGAAGCAGCGTACTTCCTGGTTGTTTCAACGTCGTCCTGACAGAAGTTTATGTATCCAGTTATGAAGTGAGTAAGCCGATCTATATCCTCTTAGAACTGATCCCAGACCAGACGTCTCAGAGCCGTCCTCTAGGGCAGGGCTAGGCAGAGGTGTGCTATGATTCAGAGGCCTAATCTATGACTATCAAATGAAATAAGCAAAGTACATTTCAATCATATTTATTGTAAACATTATTGAATCTTGTTATTGATGAAACTGTTTTTTAACATTGTGGAGGTTGAAACATGTCAGGGAGTTTGACCGATGAGCAGCATGAGGAGCAACAAAAAGCAGGTCCAAATACTCCATGGTTGTAGTAGTAGTATACGTAACATGAACAAAAAAACTTCAGCCAACATAGTCATCATCAAAAAAATATAATTAAATAAAAATACATTTAAAAAAACAAAAACAAACATCACTAGAGGAAACAAAAAGCTTCTCTAGCAACAGAAAGAGGTTTGAGTCTACAACAATGTTTGTGAACAAAGACAGTTGTCACTGATTAACAGCCAATATACCATATATATATATATATATATACCATGAATATGGGCAAAAGCCTTCTCCTGATCCAGGAAGACAGCATCAAGTCCAGCATCAGATAGGACTGATCCTGGTGGACCACATAGGACAGATAATGGTGGACTAGACACTCAATGTATTTGGTAAGTCTATGGCATCTGACAAGAATTTTATAGTCCACCGTCAGCAGAGTTACTAGCCTCCAGTTCTTTAAATGGCTCATGAACAGAGAGAGAGAGAGAGAGAGAGAGAGAGGAGAAGGTGAAAGGTGCTTTTTCTCGCTGCTGTAATTTCATGGTTGGTTTAACAGACTGATCAGCACAATGTTAGCTACTCACACACACACACGCACACACGCACACACACACACACACACACACTTTCTTTAACCTTCCATCCATTTTAATTCCATATTTCTCTGCAGTAAAACCCTTCGGCCACCAGTAGCAGACTGGTCAGCTCCCAGTGACTAGCAGATATCTCAACATTAATATCTAACAGAAGACAGTGTGAAGGAGGTGTGTGTGTGTGTGGGGGGGGGGGGGGGTTAAAATGTCAACCCCACCACCCCCAGGTCAAGGTGGGGGCTGGTTCCTGCCCCCTAGCCCCACCTTCAGCCAGAGGCTCACACAGCACAGAGAAGCTTGCAGCCATGCAGGTTGACCATGCCATGGCACATTGGATCACTCACTCACTCACTCACTCACTCACTAACCAGTGAGGTCACCAGCAGGCCACAGTTTGTTCATCTACACAGCAGCCTGTCGATACGCTGGTGAGCAACACGGTGAGCGGTACTGTCACTATTCTTGTTGACCCTCTACACCTCAGACCTCCTAGGTCTCCTCATCTTCAGAAGTTCTCTGGTGATTCATCCATCATGGGTTTCATCAACGAGGACGAGTACAGGAGTACATTGAATACAAACCTCAGAAAATATTCAGATCTATAAAACCGTGCAGCGCACACCTGTACTCCTCCCAGTCTCCTCATATTGTTCTCCCACTACTCCTCCCAGTGTCCTCCCACTACTCCTCCCACTACTCCTCCCAGTGTCCTCCCACTACCCCTCCCACTACTCCTCCCAGTGTCCTCCCACTACTCCTCCCAGTATCAATGAGGGAATGTCTGTCTCTGTCTGTCTGTGTGTGTGTGTGTGTGTGTGTGTGTGTGTGTTGGCGGGCGTGGCTCCAGACCCCGGCTCCTCCCTGACTCATCACCACCTCCCGCTCACCTGCTCTACCCTGCACACCTGCCTTCCATCAACTCATCACCACCTGTATAAGAACCCCGGCTTTCCATCCACTCATCGCCAGATTGTTGTTTGTATTGCCCCGTCAGTCTCGTTCTCGGCTGCTTTGCAGAATCTTCTCAAAGTTCCTCCTTTGCCTTACTAACCCTGTTGTTCTTGTATCCAGATCCAGTCTCCTTCCCTGACCCCCCTGCCTGCCGACGTACCACCGTCTGTCTACCCTGCCTGCCTGTCTGTCTCCTGGTTCCCTGCCTGTCTCCCAGCCCTGTTCATCCCGCTCCTGCTCCAGCCCGTCTTCCCCTTGCCTTCCCTACCCTGCCACCCTCTGTACTATCCCCTAGTATAGCTCTATCTATATGCTACCACTTGGTGGCATCATTCGCAAATTTGGCATTAACTTCCATTGCTACGCCGATGACACCCAAATTTACATACCAGTCAAACCAGCCGATAACACCCAATTCCAAAAACTAGAAGCCTGCCTATCAGAGGTCAAATATTGGATGTCCCTAAACTTCCTACTTCTTAATGGCAGCAAAACTGAGATGCTGATTGTGGGACCAGCTAGACATAGACACTTATTTGAGAATATCACTCTCAACTTTGATAGTTGTGTAATCTCCCAGAGCCCATACATTAAAATACATACATACAATTAAAACTCGTGGTAAAATTCGACCCTACCGTCTCATTCGAGTTGCATATTAAGGAGACCACTAAAACAGCGTTTTATCATCTTCGCAATATTGCCAAAATTCGACCCATGCTAACAGAGGCAGACGCAGAAATTTTAGTACATGCCTTTGTATCATCCAGAATCGATTAGTGCAATGTCCTTTTTTCGGGCATACCTACTGGGCGCACTAAAAAACTACAACTGGTCCAGAATGCTGCTGCCAGAATCCTGACCAAAACTAGGAAATTCGACCATATAACTCCCATTCTATCCTCATTACACTGGCGACCAATTCAGGCCAGGTGTGACTTTAAGGTGCTTTTACTTACATATAAATCATTACATGGGATGGCACCGTCCTATTTATCCGATTTGATTAAACCATATAAACCGCCACGCCCCCTCAGATCTCGGGACGCTGGCTACCTGTCTATTCCAGCAGTCAAAAAGAAAACTGCAGGTAACAGAGCCTTTTCTTACCGGGCTCCCTATCTCTGGAACAGTCTGCCTGCCTCAATCAGAGAGGCAGGCTCTATCGAAGTCTTTAAGTCAAGGCTAAAAACCCATTTATTCTCTCTGTCATTTGACCAGCCTTGAGGGAGTGGCTCAGTCTCTTCTCAGAGTAAGGCTAGACCAGTTAGCTTATCCCAGCTCAGGGTCCTGCCAATGGATATTAGCATCCTGCCTACATGCCCTATTCTCCTGGTCTACCTGCTCCTGTCGACTGACGCTGGTCATGTTTGTCTGTGTGAGTGAGAGTGTGTGTATGTGTGTCTCCTATCTGTTCCAGGCTGCAGCCCGGCAGAGTTGGCATCTGGTTGGTCCCCCCTCCTAGGACAATGCTGACTGAGCGAGCGTTGCGTTCTCCTATCTGGGCAGTGTTGGTGTCTGCATGGTCCCCTAGTCCTATGATGATGCTGACTGAGTTGCCGTTGCTGTGATGCTGCCCCATCAGATCTGGATGTCCCACCATAATAAACTTTTATATATTGTGTATACGCTGCTTGCCCAAACTCGGCATCTATTGCACGCCCAACCGTCCTGGTAGGGGGATCCCTCTCTGTGTAGCCCCTCCCAAGGTTTCTCCCATTTTTCCCTATAAGGTTTTGTGGGAGTTTTTCCTTGTCCTCTGTGAGGGTCTAAGGCTGGGGGATGTCGTGTACTAATCATTTATCATTTTCACATGTTGGGCACTGTGAAGCCCTTAGAGACTGTAACAGTGATTAAAGGGCTATACAAATAAATGTGATTTGATGATTTGATTTAGTAAAACCTGGTTTTGTCCCTATCTTTGCCTCTGTTGTCTGTGGTTTTGCACTTGGGTCCTGTACTCGATCGTAACAGTACGATCTGGCCAATATGGACCCAGCAAACCCGGACTCGGAGTCCGCCCTGCTTCGAAGAGCAATTGCCAGCCAGGGAGAGTTCTTGGGACAACACGAACAGGTCCTCCGGAGCCTGTCCGAGCGCAACCAGGCCATGAGCAACCAGGTCTCCCAGCTAACCAACCAGGTAGCCTTGCTAACCGCTCACCTTATTCCACCAGTCTCCGCAGCCCAGCCCACCTCGCCAGTCCTCCCGGTCCCATCTCCGGTATCACCTCCATCCCGGGAGTCCTACGCTTCGGATCCAGAACCCTTCTCTGGGGATGCAAGTAAATGCCAAGGCTTCATTCTCCAGTGTTCCTTGGTTTTCCTCCAGCGACCACAGACATTTCCTACCGACCACTCAAAGGTACGCTACATAATCGGCCTGTTGAAAGGCAGGGCCCTGACATGGGCCGAAGCCGCCTATTCACACCAGATCAGTAACTCTCTCTCTTTTAATGGTTTTATCTCTGAGCTGAAGGATGTGTTCGATCACCCGACCACTGGGGAGACGCCTCCAAATGGCTGACTAACCTTCGCCAAGGAGCCCGGAGTGTGGCGGATTACTCGGTGGAATTCAAAACCCTGGCAGCGGACGCTGGATGGGACGACCGGGTGCTACGAGGTACCTTTTTAAACGGGCTGGTTGAGCGTCTGCAGAACGAGATCGCCGCCCGTGACGAACAAACTGATTTTAGATCCCTGGTTTCCCTCGCCATTCAGCTAGACAACCATCTACGAGGACGGCGTCTGCAAGGAGCGGCTCGTTCTCCTCCGCCAAGAGTCTCCGAGCCCCGCCAGGAATCCGAGCCCATGCAGTTGGGTAGAGCTCGCCTAACCCCCGAGGAGCGGGCCCGTTGGGCCAATGCCAGGGCTTGCCTGTATTGTGGTGAGATTGGACACTTTTTAGACTCTTGCCCATTCCGCCCAGTAAAAGCGCCGGCTCGTCAGTAAAGAGAGAGATACTGATGAGCCGAGCAGCGTGTACTTCTCTCTCACATCCCCAGATCAAGGCCACTCTCTTGTGGCGCGACCAGTCCCAGGTCTACTCGGTCCTCATCGACTCCGGGGCCGATGAAAGTTTTATGGACCGGGTAGTAGCAGAGCGGATGGGCATCGACACAGAGCCTCTGGAGTCCCCCCTAGAGGCCAAGGCTCTCAACGGGACGCCATTGGCTCGGATTTCCCATCAGACGGTCCCCGTGACGCTGCTGCTCTCTGGAAATCACCAAGAAACCATCAGGTTCTACATACTCGACTGTTCCCACTCTCCGCTGGTGCTGGGTTTCCCCTGGCTTCAGATCCATAACCCACACCTGGACTGGACCACAGGTCAGATTTCTTCTTGGAGCAATTTTTGTCACTCTCACTGTCTGCTTTCTGCCCCTGCCCCAGCTAGCTCCAAACCACCGTCCGTGCCGGAGTCCATTGAGCTGTCCTCCATCCTGGAGGTTTACCACAACCTAGCCCCGGTGTTCAGCAAACAGCACGCAGTCTCATTACGGCCTCACCATCCGTATGACTGTGCCATCGACCTCCTCCCGGGTGCCTCCCTTCCCAGTGGCCGGTTATATAACCTATCCAGGCCAGAGCGCGAGGCCATGGAGGTCTATATTCGGGACTCCCTGGCCGCGGGCATCATCTGACCCTCCTCCTCTCCGGTCGGCGCGGGATTTTTCTTCGTGGGAAAGAAGGATGGGACCCTGCAGCCATGTATTGACTTCCGGGATATGAACAATATAACTGTGAGGAATAAATATCCGCTGCCGCTAATCAGTTCTGCTTTTGTTCCCCTCCAAGGTGCCACGATTTTCACAAAGCTGGACCTGCGCAACGTGTACCACCTCGTCCGCATCCGAGAGGGGGACGAGTGGAAGACGGCGTTTAACACTCCACTAGGGCACTTTGAGTACCTGGTCATGCCGTTCGGACTGACCAACGCCCCCGCCGTTTTCCAGGCCCTGGTAAATGACGTGCTCTGGGACATGCTCAACCATTTCGTGTTTGTCTACCTTGACGACATTTTAATCTTCTCTCATAACCCCGCCGAGCATGAGCAGCACGTTCGCCAGGTACTCCAGCGCTTGCTTGAGAACAAGCTTTTCGTGAAAGCAGAGAAATGCGAGTTCCACGTCCCCAGCGTGTCCTTCCTTGGCTACATCATTGCCCAGAACCAGATCTGCATGGATCCTGCCAAGGTTTCCGCCGTGGCTGGCGCCCACCAACCGCAAGCAGCTTCAGCGCTTCCTGGGATTCGCCAACTTTTACCGGAGGTTCATCCGGAACTACAGCCGCATCGCAGCCCCACTCACGGCCCTCACCTCCACCTCCATCCCGTTCCAGTGGACCCCGGAGGCGGAGACCGCTCACGGGGAGCTCAAGCGTCGTTTTAGCTCTGCCCCTGTCCTCATCCAGCCCGATCCCTCCTTGCAGTTTATTGTGGAGGTGGACGCCTCAGACACGGGGGTAGGAGCAGTGCTGTCCCAGAGGTCCCCGCCTTACGGTAAGCTCCATCCCTGCGCCTTCTTCTCTCGCAAGCTTTCACCCACAGAGAGGAACTACGACGTGGGCAACCGGGAGCTCCTCGCCGTCGTGTTGGCACTGGAGGAGTGGCGTCACTGGTTGGAGGGAGCTGACCAACCCTTCGTCGTCTGGACGGACCACCGTAACCTCACATACCTACAGATGGTGAAGCGGTTGAACCCACGTCAGTCCCGTTGGGCGCTCTTTTTTGGATGTTTCAATTTCACGTTGTCCTACCGCCCTGGCTCTCGTAATATCAAGCCTGACGCCTGACACCGCGGAGGAGGGCAATGCGGATCCGGCTCCCATCCTGCCGCCTTCCTGCTTTGTCGCCGCCATTACCTGGGAGATCGAGGCTCAGGTCAGACAGGCCCAGGCACTCCAACCAGACCCAGGTAATGGCCCGCCCAACTGTATTTTTATCCCTGACTCTGTCCGCTCGCAGGTGCTACAGTGGGCCCATTCCACCCATCTCACCTGCCATGTCCCGGCATCACCCGGACCCTCGCCTTCCTCCGCCAACGCTTCTGGTGGCCCTCCATGGACACTGACACCCGGGGGTTCATCGCAGCCTGTTCAGTCTGTGCCCGGAACAAGGTCTCCAACAAGCCCCGCGCCGGGCGTGTATTTAACTTCTGGAGGGATTCTGAACTACTTGACTCATCTAGAATAGTCTGAGTATATTTTTCTTGCTTACCAGGTTGCTGTTAGCTGTACATTGATTGCTTAAGTATTAGTGCTTTAATCAGTAGTCTATTGTAAGCTGCTAGTTGGTCAGTTTCTGTTTGTGTCATAGCCCCTATTGAAGGTAGTTTCACCAAGCTAGGCCAATTGCCTTGTTAATTGTCTGGGAGGAGCCTGCACTCCTGGCAGACAATTAGCAATCAGTGGAAGCAGTCTTAAACCACTGCTGCTTTGAAAGCGTCAGCTTTCAAGCGTCAGGCGAACAAAGGCAAGAGGCGACTTTTTCAAGCCCGACTTCTTCAAAGATTAGGTGCTTCTTCTCTTCATAAACCGTATCATTGTATTGTGATCTACCATGTGTTTGCTTCCCATTCCTGTCCTCTCCTCTTTCCGGTGGTCGCACAGACGCTGGGTCACACCCACTAATCTCATCTATCCTACTCTCTCAACTCGCGTTGAGCAAGTGGTGGCAGGGGGGCTGTGGAACTGCCAGTCGGCTGTGCCGAAAGCTGAGTTCATCTCAGGCTACGCATCCCTGCTCTCCCTCAACTTTCTTGCTCTAACTGAGACTTGGATCACCCCAGAAAACACTGCCACGCCCGCTGCTCTGTCAGATGTGTACTCTTTCTCTCACACTCCCAAAGCTGCGAGGCGAGGCGGTGGTACTGGCCTGCTAATTTCCAGCAAATGGAAATACTCTCTTTTTTCTCTGCCACAATTCTCTCCTTCCTCCTTTGAATTTCATGCTGTCACTGTTTCTCATCCAGTCAAGCTCACCATCACGGTTGTTTATCGCCCACCAGGCCCTTTTGGTGACTTCCTGGAGGAGCTTGACACACTAGTCTCCCACTTCCCTGACGATGGCTCTGGACTCATCCTTCTCGGTGACTTCAACATCCAGACTGAGAAGCTTGACCCTCTTCTTTCGTTCCTCGCCTCCTTCGACCTAGCCCTCTCCCCATCTCCTCCTACCCACAAGGCTGGCAACCAACTGGACCTAATCTTCACCAGACACTGTTCTACTGCCAACCTCTCCGTCACTCCTCTTCATCTCTCTGACCACTACTTCATGTCCTACACTCTCTCTCTCTCCTCCCTCACATCCTCCCCCTACCCACATGGTTTCTTCTCGTCGCAATCTCCGCTCGCTCTCCCCCACTGATCTTTCCTCTTCTGTTCTCTCTGCTCTCCCTGCCCCTGAATCTTTTTCTCTTCTATCCCCTGATACTGCCACTGACCTTCTTCTCTCTACTCTGTCCTCTTTTCTGGACAATCTCTGTCCCCTCACCTCCAGGCCTGCACGCCAAACTCCACCTGCCCCTTGGTTGTCGGACTCAGTGCGTACTGAGAGACGGAGCCTGAGAGTGGCTGAGCGCAAATGGAGAAATGGCAACCTCCCGGAGGAACCTCCTCCTCTCTATCTGCTGCTAAAGCTGCTTTCTTCTGCACTAAAATTCAAACTTCTGCTTCCAATCCTAAAAAACTCTTTGAAACTTTCTCTTCCCTCCTCCAACCCCCACCCCCTCCTCCCACCGCCCTGACGACTTCGCCAACTTCTTTGACAAGAAGGTCAACGATATCCGATCCTCCTTCCCTCACCCCCCGGTTGGTGCCCTGCGCACCAACCACACCTGTCTGCCTTCCACCCACCCCTCTCTACCACCCTTTCCACCTTTTCCCTCCCCACCTCCCTCCCTATCCCATTTTTCTCCCCTCTCCCCAAACGAGGTCCTTCACCTGGTTACATCTAGCCACCCCACCACATGCTCCCTTGACCCAGTCCCATCCACTCTGCTTCAGTCTACTGCACCTGAACTCCTTCCCTTCCTGACCCACCTCATCAACACGTCTCTGGTGTCTGGATGCTTTCCCTCTGCTTTCAAGACTGCCAGAGTCACCCCCCTTCTGAAGAAACCAACACTTGATCCCTCTGAGGTCAAGAACTACAGACCAGTTTCCCTTCTACCCTTCCTATCAAAAACTCTTGAACGTGCTGTCTTCAATCAACTGTCCTTGTACCTCCACCAGAACAACCTCTTGGATCCCCACCAGTCTGGGTTCAAAGTGGGTCACTCGACTGAGACTGCCCTCCTGGCAGTGACGGAGTCACTCCATACCACTAGAGCGAACTCTCTCTCCTCTGTCCTGATACTCCTGGACCTGTCTGCAGCGTTCGACACGGTGAACCACCAGATCCTCCTCTCCACCCTTGAGGGGATGGGTGTCTCAGGCTCTGCACTCTCCATGTTTGCATCCTACCCGACGGATCGCTCCTACCAGGTGACACTGAGAGGGTCTGTGTCAGAACCACGCAGGCTCACTACTGGGGTTCCGCAAGGCTCGGTTCTAGGTCCTCTCCTTTTTTCCCTCTACACAACATCTCTTGGTTCTGTTATCCACTCACACGACTTTTCCTACCACTGCTATGCAGATGACACCCAGCTGATCCTGTCATTTCCCCCCTCTGACACACAAGTGGAGGCACGCATTGCTGCATGTCTGGCAGACATCTCGGAGTGGATGTCGATGCACCACCTGAAGCTCAACCTGGACAAGACTGAGCTGGTGTTCCTCCCGGGGAAGGGCTGTCCGCACCGAGACCTGGCCATCACCATTGATAATGCTGTGGTGACATCAACTCGGACTGCGAGGAATCTGGGTGTGACCCTGGACGACCAACTGTCGTTCTCGGCAAACATCGCATCAGTGACACGCTCCTGCAGATTCCTCCTCTACAACATCAGGAGGATTCGCCCCTTCCTCACTGACAAGGCAGCGCAGGTGCTCATCCAGGCTCTTGTCATCTCCCGCCTGGACTACTACAACTCCCTCCTTGCTGGTGCCCCAGCATCTGCCATCAGACCTCTGGAGCTTGTTCAGAAAGCTGCAGCTCGTCTGGTGTTCAACCGCCCCAAGTTCTCCCATACAACTACCCTTCTCCGTTCTCTACACTGGCTCCCTGTAGCAGCTCGCATCCAGTTCAGTTTTGTCACCGGGCTCCATCCGTCCAACGGTAAGACCACCATCCTCACGGTTATTGACCGCTTCTCTAAGGCTGCCTATTTTATTCCTCTTGCCAAGCTGCCATCGGCCGGGGAGACCGTGGACCTCATGGTGGACCACGTCTTCCGCCTCCACGGCATCCCCACCGACATCGTGTCAGAACGGGGACCCCAATTCACCTCTCAAGTCTGGAGAGCGCTTTGCAAGGCCCTGGGCGCCACCACCAGCTTCTCATCCGGTTACCACCCACAAACCAATGGGCAGTCCGAGCGTGTGAACCAGGAGATGGAGGCTGCCATCTGGTGCATCACCTCCACCAACCCATCCTCCTGGAGGTCCCAGCTCTCCTGGGTGGAATACGCCCATAACACCTTCATCAACGCCTCCTAAGGTTTGTCCCCCTTCCTCTGCTCCCTTGGGTACCAGCCCCCTCTATTCCCTTCTCAGGAGGAGGAGATTGCCGTACCCTCGGTCCAGGCCCACATGCGCCGATGCCGGAGGATTTGGAAGCGTGCCCGCACTGCCTTAATCCGAGCATCCACCCGGTCCCAGATCCAGGCTAACCGCCGCCGCGCCCCAGCTCCCATCTACACTCCTGGGCAACAGGTATGGCTCCTGGCAAAGGATCTACCATTGAAAGTGGATTCTAAGAAGCTGGCTCCCCGTTTTGTTGGACCCTACGAGATAGAGGCCATTATCAACCCCTGTGCTGTCCGCCTGAAACTCCCCCCCTCCCTTCGTGTTCACCCCACATTTCATGTCTCCCAAATTAAGCCTGTCTCCTCCTGCCCCCTGCCCCCCACCTCCCAGAATGATCGACGACCACCCTGCCTACACCGTCCGGCGACTCCTGGACGTGCGCCGCCGTGGTCGGGGGTACCAGTACCTGATTGACTGGGAGGGTTACACCCGGAGGAGCGGTCGTGGATCCCTCGGGCCCAGATCCTGGACCCGTCCCTTATCCGGGAGTTCAACCATCTGCACCCAACTGGCACCAGACGTACGCCAAGAAGTCCAAGTCTCAGGCCAAACAGGTTCAAAGAAATCACTGGAGATGATCAGAGTTCGTCGCAATAGAGCTTTATTCCATAACAGAGACAAAACCCGAGTTGGTCCCGGAACCAGACTGACGTACAACTGTCTGTGCATGATCTTATAAACCCTAAAAACTGGGAGGAGAATGGGTGGAGAATGGGTGGAGAATACTGATTTTACGCCCTCTCCTCATTAATTTCAGCTTGGTCAGCAAGTGTATCAAAAAGCTAACGGTGTCCCATCGCGGCCGAAACACCCATGCAGACCATGGCGCAGGCATTCACCATTATACATGGCCACCTGGGCCTCTCTTGTCTGCGCCCGCTCCGCCTGGTCTTTTGAGGCCTCTGCAGCCTGACCTTGGACACCCTTATTGCAAAAAGGGCCTCAGACTGTCTTTTTTTAACTTTATGATTACTGTAGGGAAATTGTTAGACTATGTTTTTGAAGCTTTATTGAAACTTTATGATTACTTTATGATCTTTTAGGTTACATGCTTAATCAAACATATTCTATATTTATGTAGATTTATCATAACACACACACACTCTGGATTATATTGCTTATTATAAAGCATATCATTGCTTAGTACAAAGTATATTATTCACAACATTTCCCCCCTTTGGGACTTACTAAAGTCCCACTACAATGCTGCTTATCAGGTTCAAACATGTTTCTTCCAAGTGCACAGAATACACATACCGAACATGGCTCCTGGGAATCCAACACAAAGAGACAAACATAAAATGAGCATAATTCAGGAAAACAAATTACTGAATCAAGAGCTTAAGCTCATACTCATCACAATATAAATGGTCTTAACCAATCAAAAATAGTGTATAGATTATATTATCACTCTGTGAGATTATATTAACAAACAATTTTCCAGTGTAAGCCACTCCAGTGTAGACTACTTGATTTGTGCGGATATTATAATCAGCAATTTTGTTCAAACAGTATAATGTCAAACAATTTATCATCAATCTATGGCACATCTATGTTAACTATAGGTGTTAAGAAACCTATACTTCTAAAAATAAGTCGTCATGTAGTCGTCGTCCGTCATCTTCATCAGTCGTCTTCAACCCAGACACTTTGCGTGCCGTAGAGGGTCACTAACATGAGAGGATACTAGAACCTCGTCGTTCATGTTAGTATGGATATCTTCCAAGTCAGTTTCAGTCCATATGTGAGTTGGCATCTAGGTTCGATCAGAATCCGACGCACCGACGTCCAGGGTCAGTACATCAGACTCTGACCAAACCACGACACCAATGTGGTGTAGGGGCAAAGTGGCTTGGGGCGGGACAACCTAGGGGCAGGACTTTTGCTTAGGGGTGGTGTGGTTTAGGGGTAATGTACGTTTCCCTTAGGGGTAGCGTATGTTCCAGTGCCACGCAGCCGTCGGTATCCGCCGATAACATCATCATTCGCAGCCACGCGACTGGCCAGGAGATCCCTTTCTTTGATCAACTCATCCACTTGGCCCACGCGACAGGCCAGGAGATCCTTTTCTTTGGCCAGGAGATCCTTTTCTTCGGCCAACTTATTCACTTGGCTTCTCAACTCTCGTAGCAGGGTTGTCATTGCTTGTATCAGATCTTTCTGGTTTTCCATAACAACCTCCCGGGCTTCCAACACCTGCAGTCGATATCGCTGTTCTTCCATGTCACCCTCCTGGGCCTCTAACTCACGTAGCCGATTTTTACGTTCTCTTGACCTAAGCCTATTGCGTGTGGTGGCGCGTCGTTTGAGCTCTTCCATTCTGGCTTTTTTCAGAACCGAGGTGTGGTGAGGTGGTAGTACTCTTGTCTGTGTTTTGAACTCCCACCACGTGAGATCAGCCAATCTGGCGGGTCCCCAACGCTCACCGGTAAGCAAACTATTAGAAGAGCTGACTGAGGGCGTTGCCCAACCCTCCTGTCGCTCGCCCGTAGCCATGTACGCTAGCAACTTCAGGTATTCAGGCCTAGGCATTCCACCGTCGGGAGTCGTTGGTGTTGAGCCTGACGACTGCGGCTGCCCTGTTGGAGTCGATGGTTTCAGGTTAGGGTTTGACATTTCTCCTTGCAGTAACTTGCGTAATATCGGGGACGCCTGGGGAGGTGGTGATGGGCTGTGTCCCGTAGTTGTTTCTTCGTCGGTTGTATCCTGCACATCTATGGGGGGACTCTGGTGTGGTTTTCCTTGGCCTGATGTCGTCGGCTGTTGCGTCTCCCATTCTGGCTCCCTTTGTCCTGGTGCGTTTACCAACACCTTTCCCTGTTGGTACCACTGGCTCCCGGATTGGTGTGGTTGATTCACGGCTGGGAAGCTGCCCTGTATGGATAGAGGTTGCATATCAAAGCTCTGATTTTGTGGGACTGATGGCCACGTGTATCCTGGGCCTTCTTCCATGATTTATCTATTAAAATAAAAAATAATTGTTAGTTTTCTTTTTTTAGGCAACCCTGGGCATAGTTCATATACATCGGCTTTGTGGAACCCCCCGTATATATTTGCAGTTTGTCTGCATATAGACCATAACTAAATCTATCTGAAAGCTGTCTTACACCTTTCTTTCCTTGTCTTGCTAATGAGCCATGAGTGCTAAATAATATATCATGTCCGAGTTTTAGGGTGACTACTTCTATTTTGGTCTTGGTGTATAGGGGCGTAAAATGTGTTCATTCTATAATCTAGTGTGGATAAGTTCAATTAGTTTATTTGGTGGCAATTTTCCTTGTTTTACTGCCGTAGCTCCGGCTGTTAAAGCACAGTCAATCGGCTGCCTCTGTTTTGTAACTGCTTCTTTTTCCCTAAAACCCTCATATATTAGCCAAATTGTAATTGTTGCCATTATTCCCCATAACCCCCTTCTATTTACTCTCTCTCCCTTATGTTCTAGATGGCCCTTCCCCTGGGTTTGTTTCTCGTCCCCTTGGACTTTCTGTTGAGCTTGTGGGTGGTTCATTATCTGAATCTGCTTCACTTTCCTGTCTTGATGCTAATGATCCACTACTTGCTGGGCTACTTCTGGCCCGTCTGGCAGCCAATCTCTGGGATCGTCTTTCCCCCCGTGGGCTCTGGGAAAATCTAGTTTCTTGGGGGGGTTTGGTGTCCCTACCCCTTCTGACCCTTGGGGGGGTGCAACCCTTCCCCCCCGACCCCGGGCGTGCTCTCCTTCTGTACGCTTCAAACCGTCCCTTGGGTATTGCTCTGGGAGCCCAAAGATTTAGGTGGAACCCAAAAAACCTCTTTCCTTCGAACCTTTTTGCTGTTGGGGGTTTCTAAAACTGACTTTTAAAAAACCTTCACCTTGGGGTTGGGGCCCATTTTTTTTTAACACCCTTGGGCGTTTTACCCACTTCCGGACGCACCCCTTTTGCAGTTTGGGCTTTGGGGTGTTGCGTTTTCTGTCCCCTGTGGGGCCCTTTTTTCCCCGTTTAAATATCAACTTATGGATTTTTGGGGGGAAATGCTGCACATTTAAATTATTAATTTTTGTTTAAAATGCTCCAGTGGAGGACCCTTTATATGGGGCCCCTAAAATATGGTAAAAGGAAACGGGGCTTTCCCGTAAAATTTCATGGGGGGGTTTTAAAGTGTTGGTCGGGTTTGTTTTTTGTTTTCATGACTTAGTGCCAGAGGCAAAGCATCCACCCAATTGGTTTCCCTCTGTCTGCCCAAATTTTAAACCAATTTTGCTTTTAGAATCCATTAGCTCGCTCAACTGTTCCCTGTGACTGGGGGTGGTATACACACCCAAACTTTTTGTTTTATCCCTAGCATCTTAAAGGTAGTTTTGGTAATTTCTGCTATAAAATGCGGTCCGTTGTCTGAGCTAATAGCATCTGGTATGCCAAATCGTGGGAAGACTTCTTGCACAAAAATGTTGCTACCGTTCTAGCATTGGGTTTCGCTGTTGGCACCGCCTCAACCCATCTGCTGAACCTGTCAATCACAACCAAGATATACCTCATTCTTCCTATTCGTTGGGTCATATCCACGTAGTCTATCATTAGATGTCTAAAGGGGCCATCTGGTGGAGGAAATGTGTGCTATTGGGGCCGAAAATGCTTTCCTTACATTATATTGAGCACACACGTCACATTCATGCAATGTTCTATCTACTGTGGCTGCTAAAAATGGCGTCCACCAAACTGCCTGAAGGCGTTTGATCACTTCCCCCCTTGCGCGATGGTCCTGACCATGCGCATTCCTAATAGCATAACGCAACTAAGAAATGGGCATCACAAAATGACCATGGGGGCTTCTCCATAACCCTTTTTGGGGTCCGTCCTGCGTAACCTTGACAGCACCTCTTTTTAGCCATACTGATTGTTCATAAATATCAGCCCTCTCCTGTGCCAGTATAAGAGAGGAGAGAGTAGTAAGTGGCGCACAATCTTCTGCAAACAGTAGTGGCGCCATACTGTTGCTGATTGCCGCTCGTTTAGCTGCTTCATCAGCTAAGTTATTACCTGTGGCTATCAGAGAGTCTGTTTTTTGGTGAGCTGGACACTTGATGATTGCAACCGCTGTTGGGAGGTGTATGGCATCTAGCAGAGCAGAGACAGCTTCTCCATGTCTTACTGGGGTGCCATCTGCTCTACAAAATCCTCTTTGTTTCCAGATGCTACCATCTATAGATGGCGGTGTGGCTCAGGAGGTAGCGGTTGTCCTCTAATAGAAGATCAGAGGTTCGATCCCCGGCGCCTCCAATTCCACATGTCGAAGTGTCCTGGGCAAGACACTGAACCCAAATTGTCCTGATGGTTAAAGGCCAGCAACCTTGCATGGTAGCTCACTCCCACCCGTGTGTGGGGTGGGGTGTGGAATGGGGGGGGAATGAGAGGCATTTTACTGAAAACCCCCCCCTTTGGGTTAAAAGCGCTAAAATAAACCCAGTCCATTTCCCATTTCCCATCCATTTTCCCATATTTTGCCACACCGTATGCGTAGGGGGGGGGGCGAATCGGAAATATACATTAAGGCCCCTTCCCCCCATGCCCCAATTTTTACATGGGGCCTTTTAAAAACCCCTTTGATTTCGGCTAGTTGGGGCAGAACATTTTTTGGGCCCAATTTTTTAATTGTTGAATTTTTTGTAAAGGTTTTAAATTCCTTTATTCAATTTTTACTATGCCATACCGGGCCATGATTTCCTGTAGGCATCTCTAAAACGGGGAGCCATCTACAAAAAATTTGTGAGACTGCTGTAATAGGGTTGAGCATGCAGGTCATCCGTGCCTCCCCAAAAAAACCCATGATTTTCCTTGGCCCACAGTCATGTGGAGATCCTTTCCAAAAGGCAATACCACCCCGAGTTGCAGGATTTTACTGTATTCCCAATCTTTTTGGAGGGTTAATTTTCGGGCCCCTGAGAGTAAAACCTCGTTCCCCCAGTTTTTTAGCCTGATTTTTAGAACGGGGAACCGGGGGGCCTTGTGAAAAGGGGCGTGAAACTGAGGAGTGGGTTAAAAAAGGGTCACTGAGGGGCCCCAAATAGTTAGTGTGGGGGCCCTTTTTGAAAAGCGGAAAAGCAGCTGCACCCAAAATCCCTGATAACGGGGGGTGGGCAAAACCCGACCTAAAATTTACCCAAATTTTTGGTCCCTATGGGTAAGCAAAAACCCTTGTTTGCGTTTTTTGGGCTTTACCTCCCTTTAAATACGGCCTTTTTCCCATAACCTGCCGTTTCTCAACATAAAAAATGGAAACCCCTTTTGAATAGTCCGGTTTTTCCGGGGTGCGGGGGCCCCGACTCCCAGGCCCCTTTTAAAGTGCGCAAAAGGGTTTCCCTCACCCTTTCCTCAGTCCACCTGAAGGGGGCGGGCCCTTGTTTTTTTTTGTCCCCCGCTCGAAATTTGAGGGTCCTAATAGTCCCTGTCTTGACAGCATAGTAAAAAATTTCCACTGACGACTTATCCCGCCACCCCCAAGAAAAAAAGATCTGCCCCCACCTTTTTGGGGGTTTGGGAGCTTAGTATGGTTTTTTCTACTTGGGAGGGGGCCAATTACCTTTTATCCCCGCTAAAATTTCCCCTTCCTAGGAAATTTCAATTTCCTTTTTTGGCCCCAAAACGAAATTTGTCTGGGGCTGCTTTTTTGTCCGCCGTGTGGCTAGCGCTGTCAAAAACCCCTGAAAACAGGAGCCCTGTCTCACATTTGTTGTTTTGTAGGACTCAAGACTTTTAAATCTTTCCACAAAACTGGAGCACTGTCCCTGGGGACGTTTTTAAATGTTGCAGTTTCTTGGGCCAAACACCCTGTTAAATATGCGGAAACTATCAACAAAACCCTTGACCCCCGACGCTGGTTGGTTGGTGTATTGTTGCTGCAGGGAAATGAAAAAGGAAAAGAGGGATTTTTGTTGAATTAAGGAGGTGGGGCCCACACAAAAAAAAAGCTGGGGCTTTAAATCAATTACTGTGTACCAGGTGGTGTTCGGGGAATGTTGGTCATAAGTGTTGGGGGGGCTGGGACAATGGGTTTTTCCGGGCCACAAAATGGAGTTGATGGCTCTCAAATCAGGGAAACTTTTCCCCAAAATGGGGCAGAATTTGGTTTTAATTGGAAAAATCGGAGTATTCCCAAGGGCCCCTTTTTTGTTTTTCCCCCAAATACCCCCCTTGCCCCCCAACGGGCCCCCTTCAATTGTGGGTCTAATTCCCTTTTTATAGCAGGGCTGCTTTCAGCGGATAATTTTTTCTAAAAGGGGGACCTTACTTCTGGTTTAAGTTTTTTTTGCATATGGGTTTTGTGCCTGACTTAACTTTCCCTAATCTGTTTTTATGTTTTGACCAAAAATTTCCCTTTTGGGTGGAAAACTTTTTTTCAATATTTTTTTCCTTTGTTGGGCTTTTTAAAAGGCATCTTGTGAAAATTTCTTTGATTTACTAAAATTTTCTTCCCCTTCCTTAAATTAAATGTGTTTTGGGGATATTCCCCTAATGTAAAGCCCCCTCAAATGATAGGGTGAATGTTTTTATTTTGGGTGGTTTTCCATTCATGTACTTGCAAGGGCCCGCCTTAAACCATTGGGCCCCAAAATTTCATGGGTTTCGGTTCCTTTTTTTTGTCATCATCAATGTGCCCATTGGGGGGTGGATTTTTTGCCCACTTGAAACCACCCTTTCAATTTTAAAGGGGGACCCTCTATGGCTCCCCGGGCGGGCCCCCCCTTGTGTCCCTATATCCACGTTTTGGCCCCCGGGCCCCAACAAGTAGGGTTTTTTCCCGGGTTAACCCAAGTCCCCCAGCATTCCTCAAGTTTTGTCTGTTGTCTTTTGTTCATCATACAAAGAGTACAATGGGGAGTGGTTAGTTTTTGGTTTCGATGGTTTGTCTCTTTTGGGGTTTTTCCACGCATGGGTTTCCAGGGTTTTCCACTCTTGGAGCAGCCCCAGGGAATTTTGGAAATTACCCGGACCAATATACCAAAGGTGAGTTATGTTGTGTCCCCCAAAACTGACATCTTTCTTCCCTAAAATATCTTTCTAAAAAAATTTCTACTAAAAGACCTTCCTTAGTCCCACAAAAATGTTAGCTTTTATTTGGTGGACAAAAAATGTCTCTTCCGACCCGGGTTGAAGGTGAAATTGTCAGAGTATACAGGGGCGCGACAATGGTTTTTTCCCGGAAAATTTAGCATTGAAACGGGCCCCTGTTGTGAGGGGTTTTAACTTGGACCCCTTCCCGGGAAAAAAACCCTCCGGTCTGACTGACTGTAGAGAGGGGGGGGTTTTGACCCCGGAATTTCCCCAAATTATTTTGAGTAGGTGGCCCCCTTTTGAAACCGACTTCAAAAGAGTACTCTCGGCCCGTATTGTCACTCTAGGGGGGGGGTCTCCTGTGGTTGAAATTTGAGAGTACTGGGGGTTTTTAAATTTTCCCCCTCGGGGCCCTTTTCTCTGGGCCCCCCTTTAAAGGGCCCCAATCTCCCCTTTTGGGCCCCTGTCCATGGGGGGTTTTGGCCCCAAGCCCTTGCCCTGATTCGCCCCGTTTGGGCCACCCCCCAAACAGACGGGGGGTCTTTGTCTGTTTTTTGGTTAACCCTGTGGGTTGGACTGGGGGGCCATTGTATTTTCCCCTGGGGAACCTCTGCCTCTCCCCCAAATGATCCTCCTCTCGGGTCCTGGTCGTCCCCTAGAGCGGTTTTTTTCCCCAATTGGTCCCCCCCACCGGGATTAATATCCCCAACAGGGGAAAAAAGGTTTGGAAAGTCCCAAGTCTGGTTTTTCCCGGGTTTGCTTTCGGGTTTTTGGGGTTTTTTCCCTGGGACTTGGGGACGGGGACGGGCGTTCCGGGGGGGGGGGGAATTTGGGTTTGGGGGGGGAGCTTGGGGATCCATTGTTACTGTTGGGGTTTTGTGTTGGGGCTTTTGATCTATGGCAAACCCCCTGGAGTCTTAGTTTTACCCTTTTTTGGGTTTTAATTAATTAAATTCAACTGTAGCTTGTTGGGCTTGCCGGAAATGCGTTTGTTTGCTTCTTCTTTCTTTTGTTTTGGTTTTTTTCTAGGGTTTTTTCCCAGGGGTCCCACAATATCCCCAAAAACAGGGGCCCCATTCCACCCTTCAAAAAGCCCCCCCGACATTGCCCCTAGGCGGGGTCGGGTACCCCTTTGGCATGGCTTTCTTTTTACCAATTACCTTAAACAATTTTTTTGGGGTGGTCTTTGGGCGTTCCGGGCACCTTCCTTTTTTCATTTTTCCATTTTCCTAAAAGGGTCACGTAGGAAATTTTGTTTGGCTTTTTTCACCGTCTTTTTAAGCGCCTTTTCCGTCCAATTTGGAGGGATCCATCCTTTCTGGATATTGTTTTTTTCATTTTCACCCCATTTTTGGATTCGAAAATCCCCAAAACCCCCCCTCATCCACTTTTTTTTTCCCAGCCGTCCCTGGCAAATGACTCCCGGGTGAAGTTTTCTTCAGTCATTGTTTTCCGCTAGGGTGAAAATGAGAAAACCCTTTGATGTCACCCAATCCCAAACCTCACCCCCAGCTGTACTTTTTTTTAGTGCTGTAACCCATTTTTTTTTTTCCCTTCCTTCAGGGGAGGGTTTTGGTAGTCTACTGGCCCCCATTTCCCACCTTTTATCCATAAATGGAAACCACCCGGCAAAATAATTTTTTAAAACCGGAGGCCCCGGGCCCTTTTTTGGGTTGGGGCCCTTTGGGGCCCACTGAATTTTTTTGGGATTTAAAAATTCAACCCATGGAAATTTCCCCTTCCCGGCCCCCTTTCCGCTTGGACTTCAACCCTTTTTTTTCATTAAAACCCCTTGAAATTTCTTTTTCCATTTTTTTTTCGGCCGGGGCCCTTTTTTTGGTTTTCCCCCAAAACCTCCCTTCCCCCTTTTTGTGACATTTCCCCCCTCAATTATTTCCCTTTTTGATTTTCTGTTCTTTGTGGTTCCCCCCCCCCCCCCCCCCCCCTTAGGAGGGAATCTTTTTCCCAATTTCTTTTCCCCTGTTCCCCAGAACCCCACCCTTTTTCCCCCATTTTTAAAACCTTCCAAATTTTTATCAGGGACCCCTTTTTTTTTCCTATGGGCCCCCCCCCCCCCCCCTTTTCCCCCCCCCCGGGGGAATTAACCCAAAAATCCCCCTAATTTTTTCCCAATTCTTGTTGGGTTTCTGTTCTTGGGTGTGGAGGTTTTGATTTTTTAACCTCTTTTTCCCCCAATCCCACAGCCCCCCCCCCCCCCCCCCCCCCCCCTTTCAAATGCTTTCCCGGGCCTTTTTTTCCACGACCGGGCCCCCCCTGTGTGGGGAAAAAATGGGGGGTTTCCCTTTTTGTAGCCTTTCTGCTGATGCCCCTTTTTAATCCCCTTACTGGGGGAGGGGGTTTTCTTCACCCTCCCTTTCCGTTTTTTTTCCCTTGGGGGGATTGCCATTGGGTCCCAGTTTTTGCTAAAAAAGGGGTTTTTTTTCCCCGTTTTCCCCTTCTTTTTCCCCTCCTTTGGGGCAAAAATTTTTTCCCACCACTTTGCTTTCCCCGGCCTTTGGGGGAGGGGTGAAAAGGGGGGGCCCTTTTAGGGGTTGGGGCGTTTCTTTATCCCTCCTCTTTAGGAAAATGCCCCCCCGATTTAATTGCCCCCCGGGGCCGTTTGGTTTGGTTTTGGGTAGTGTTGGTTTTTTTGGAAATTTCCCCTTCCCAGCGGGCCTTGTATTTTCCCAATTTTTTTTTTCTCCTCTTCCCACACCTTTTTTGTTTTTTACAAACCCTTCCTCCCCTTTTTATAATTTTTCCTTTTTTTATTTTTAAACCGGGGCCTTGGGGGTTTTGGGAAAATTTTTTCCCACCATCCCCCGGGCAGGGGGCCTCTGTTTTTGCCCCTTTTATTTTTTCTTTCCCTTTTTACCCCCCCTTTTTGCCCTCTTTTGGGCCCTTTTTTTTTTTCCCATCCAAGTTTTCCCCTAATCCCCACCTTTCCCTTTGATCGCCCCTTTCCTTTGTGGGATATTTTCCCCAATCCCGTCCCCCGCTTTGTTGGGGCCCTTTATTGGCCCTGGGTCCTTTTTTTGATTTTTTCCCGTTTTTACCGGCAGAACGCTGGATTTTTTTTCTTTCCGTTTTTTTTTTTTTTTCCCCCTTTTTTTTTATTTTTTTTTTTTTTTTTTTTTTAATTTTTTTTTCTTTTTTTTTTTTTTTTTAACTTTTTTTTTTAAAAAATTTTTTTTTTTTAAATTTTTTTTTTTTTTTTTTTCCCTTTAAAATATGCCCAAAATTCGGGTTTCTCTGCCCCGTCTCCTTGGGGGATTTTTAAAGTAAATATATTCAAATTTACCATTTTCCCACTTAACTCTTTTTGGGGGACTACGGAAATACACACCCCTTGGGTTTCCCACCGCTACTGGGCCCTTCGCCCTTTGGGAAACCCAAACCCCTCTGGTACACCAAAACCCTGGATTTAAAGGGAGCTTTTCCCTACCGCCCCGGGTTTTCTCCCAAAAACGGCTCCAACAATTTTTTTTAAGTCAAATTTGTTACAGTCCAATACCCATGTATTGTTTTTTCTCCACGCACGTCAAAAATTCTTCCTGTATTTGCTTAGGTTACAAATTTTGTTATCTCCCAAATTTTTCAGATTGATTAAATTTGTTCGTTCTTGCCACTTTTTTCCACCCCCTTTTCCCTAAATAAAATATGGGTTCCCGCTCCCCCCCAAAAATGTGTCCTTTTTCCCTTTTTTGTGTCAGAAATCCCTATTATCAAAATGTTCTAACGAAAATATTTCATTTTTTGCTACTATCTCCCTCACCCAAATTAATTTTCCCAAAATTTATATATAAAATAATACATTATATTATAAAAACTATTTTTAAATTTCAATCTCTCCTCAGGCCCCACCCGTTCAACAGCCTGTACGTACCCCTGGGGTACATGCAGAAAGAGCTACAACTCTTATTTTACTTCCCCCCCGCCCTCCTCAAACCCCCTTCCCCCAACATGCCCCCCCCAAAGCCCCCACACCCACTTTTTGCTCACAGGAAAAGAAGAAAAGGGGCCGGGTTATTCTTTCCCGAAAACCCCGTAACTCATTCAATCCCCAATAATTTTAACCTTTTTTTGGGTTACAATAAGTACATTTTTTTTATTTACCCCTTTCTTTTCCCTAAATGTTTATATTAATAAAACAAAACCCAATTATTTACATGGCCTATATTTTTTTTCTCTTGCCAAGTGTTGCAGTTACTTTTAAAGCAACGGGTTTGAAATTTTCCAATTTAGCAACTTGCGCCCTCGCAGTCCCCTAAGAGGCCCCAAAAAAAACTTTTTGCATACAAAACTCCTTCGCCCCTTTTGTAAAAACAAACCGACCCCTGTTCAGTCCCCCGTCGGGCCCCACGAGGGGTGAACCCCCTTCAAACCAACCCCTGCCTTTTAAAGGACCTTCCCTTTCCCGGGAAGCCCCAGTACTCCGCTGAAACCCTACCAAAACGAAAAAGCGGTACCGCAGTTGTTGTGCTTACCCAAATTGTGCAAAAAAACCCTTTTGTTATTCGGGTCCCCCCCCTTCTCGGGAGGTCCCCCCGCACCCACCCGAAAACTACCGAAAAGGGGAAGGGCGCCCCCAAAAATCGTTGGGCAAATCCTTTTAAAAACCTATAACACCAACCCCGCCCCCACGGTTTCCTCTTTTACCCTTCCAAAAAATTCCCACGTTTTTAACCCAAATTTTTTACAAAACATAAACAACGATACCCCAAAAAACTTTTATACACCGCCGTCTTCATTTTAGAAAGCAATAAAATACTACCTCTTTCCCGGGTGTGAAATTAAATTTCTGAATTTGGCTTAGCCCTGGGGTCGTGTGCGGGCCCATCCAAATCAAACCCCCCGCAACCCCTGGGCAAAACAACTATCCAGCATGAAATACACAAAATTCAATAGCCATTCATACCCCCTTTTTTTCTCCATCTTTCCCATTTTTCCCCGCCCCAGGGTTTGTTTTCATACTTTTCGTTTTGCATAAAACCCCCTGTTTACCCCCCAACCCGACTTAGTTTAATTTAAAATTATTTTTTGGCCCCCTTGGGGGTTTTACATTTATCCTATAAAAATTTGCCAAATTTTCTTTTTAAATCATTCTTTTAACTAATTTCCCCTTTAGGGGGGAAAAGACATTTTTTTCCCTCACCTGGGGGGGGATTTCCTGCACTCAGACACAACCCAAAAGAACCCTCCCAAAACTTGAAAAGGTTTTGTTTAACCCTTTTAAATTTTTGGTTGCCATTTTGTTGTGTGGTTTGAGATGCGGGCCCCCTCCCCCCAGGCTGAATTTCCCTCAAGCCCTTGTCTCTCCTGGCGGGCCGCCAATTAATGTCAGGGAAGAAGCCCAAGTTAAAGGCCAGTAAATATGCACCCCCCCACCCCAACATTAATACTTTTCCCCGTTTTCTGTAAAATTCCCTGAAATTTAAACTGGAGCTCAAAAAGGGTTCAAAAGAAAATCACTGGAGTGATCAGAGTTCGTCGCAATAGAGCTTTATTCCATAACAAAAGACAAAACCCGAGTTGGCCCCCGGGAACCAGACTGACGTAAAAACTATCGGGTGCATGATCTTATAAACCCTAAAAACTGGGAGGAGAATGGGTGGAGAATGGGTGGAGAATACTGATTTTACGCCCTCTCCTCATTAATTTCAGCTTGGTCAGCAAGTGTATCAAAAAGCTAACGGTGTCCCATCGCGGCCGAAACACCCATGCAGACCATGGCGCAGGCATTCACCATTATACATGGCCACCTGGGCCTCTCTTGTCTGCGCCCGCTCCGCCTGGTCTTTTGAGGCCTCTGCAGCCTGACCTTGGACACCCTTATTGCAAAAAAGGGCCTCAGACTGTCTTTTTTTAACTTTATGATTACTGTAGGGAAATTGTTAGACTATGTTTTTGAAGCTTTATTGAAACTTTATGATTACTTTATGATCTTTTAGGTTACATGCTTAATCAAACATATTCTATATTTATGTAGATTTATCATAACACACACACACTCTGGATTATATTGCTTATTATAAAGCATATCATTGCTTAGTACAAAGTATATTATTCACAACACCATCAACTCATCACCACCTGTATAAGAACCCCGGCTTTCCATCCACTCATCGCCAGATCGTTGTTTGTACTGCCCCGTCAGTCTCGTTCTCGTCCGCTTTGCAGAATCTTCTCAAAGTTCCTCCTTCGCCTTACTAACCCTGTTGTTCTTGTATCCAGATCCAGTCTCCTTCCCTGACCCCCCTGCCTGCCGACGTACCACCATCTGTCTACCCTGCCTGCCTGTCTGTCTCCTGGTTCCCTGCCTGTCGTCTTGTCTGCCTATCTCCCAGCCCTGTTCATCCCCGCTCCTGCTCCAGCCCGTCTTCCCCTTGCCATCCCTACCCTGCCACCCTCTGTACTATCCCCTAGTAAAACCTGGTTTTGTCCCTACCTTCGCCTCTGTTGTCTGTGGTTTTGCACTTGGGTCCTGTACTCGATCGTAACAGCGTTGCTCCACACTGAACAGCGTTGCTCCACACTGAACAGTGATGCTCCACAGTGTTGCTACGCCCTTTGCACATTCCCGTTGAGCATTGCCACTTTCCATTTCACTGCACACCCTGTGTGTGTATGTGACACATAAAGTTCTTGAATCTTGAATTGAATCCAGTGTTGCTCCATACTGAACAGTGTTGCTCCACGCTGAACAGTGTTGCTCCACTGAACAGTGTTGCTGCACGCTGAACAGTGTTGCTCCATACTGAACAGTGTTGCTCCACGCTGAACAGTGTTGCTCCATACTGAGCAGGGTTGCTCCATGCTGAACAGTGTTGTTCCACGCTGAACAGTGTTGCTCCACTGAACAGTGTTGCTCCACACTGAACAGTGTTGCTCCACGCTGAACAGTGTTGCTCCACGCTGAACAGGGTTGCTCCACACTGAAGTGTTGCTCCACTGAACAGTGTTGCTCCATGCTGAACAGTGTTGCTCCACACTGAACAGGGTTGCTCCACGTTGAACAGTGTTGCTCCATGCTGAACAGTGTTGCTCCACTGAACAGTGTTGCTCCACGCTGAACAGTGTTGCTCCACGCTGAACAGTCTTGCTCCACACTGAACAGTGTTGCTCCATACTGAACAGTGTTGCTCCACACTGCCAACTGTTGGTGACGTGGGGAAAAAAAAGGTCAGATATGAAAGTTGAGGCCAAATAAAAATAAGAGTTAAGAGAATGCCTTTGTATAAAAATAGGTTTTAAGTTGTGACTTAAAGGGGGGTATTGTACTCATTTTGGGCTATTTAAAACTGTTCCTGGGGGTCTTTACAAGACGTTTGTGAAGTCTATATAAAAAAAAAATCCTAAAACCAGCTTCTGTGGTGTGTGTTTCAGTCTCTCATTTTCTCCATTGTAAAGAACAGGCTGTTTTGAGGGCGTGGAGGTTGTATGTAATGAGCACTGCTCTGATTGGCCGCCTCACGCTGTGAGTGAGGCGTGAAGCAGCCAATCAGAGCAGTGCTCATTACATACAACCTCCACGCAATCGCCTGGCGGAGGCGGAGAGCAGAGCGCTCATGCTGCTCAAAGTAAACAAATAAGCTTGATGCAGAAATCTACCATAACCATGGCGGCCGCTCCAGAACCAACACTGAGACCGGACATGTTTGAGCCGGAGTCTGACCCAGAATGGGAAGAGGCAGCTGAGCGGTTCCACTTAGTTTCTCAATGATAACAATTCTGTGTAATATTGTACTTTGTTTTGTGTATGTGGGTGTGTTTATTTAATTTAAGATTTATTTGGCAGGGACAGTACACATCAATCAACATTTTAGTTCACACTTCAATGTAAATGTGTCAGAGTTAGCCACGAGGCTAATTTACATCTGTAGTCCCCAGGCAGGTCAACAACATAACAATTCACAAGAGCTGGAGATTTAGTGATGGGTACAGCTCTGGTGTTCTTTGAGCCAGTTTTTCAGAGTTTTTTTTAACAGTCCAAGGGTAGTGCAGGTCCTTACATTTGTGGGCAGAGTGTTCCAGTACTGCGTGGCTCGGACAGAGAAGGCTGAACGTCCAAAAGTACTCCTTCTAAACGGAACAACACAGTCCCCTCTGGATGTGGACCTTGTGGGTCTGTCATTGTCCTTTCTGGCCACAAACTGACTCATTGGTGGGGGGGCAAGACCATGAAGAATTTTAAAAACAAGGCAGGCATCATTATACAGTCTAAGACTGTCCAGGGTGAGTAGATTATACTTTTGAATGATGTGACAATTGTGATATCTGTGAGGCTTCTTGTCCATGATCTTTAGTGCTTGTTTATAGAGGGACTCGAGTTGATGTAAGGTGGTTGATCCTGCTTGCGACCAGCTTGTGAAACAGTATGACAGATGGGAGAAAATCATTGCGTGCATGCAGGGCTGCTTCAGTTGACAGGTAGGGACGAATGAATCTGAAATTGGCAAGACCAAACATCACGGTATGGATAACCTTCTTTATGCGTTAAATTTGAATCCAAAATGATGCCTACCTCGGCATCATTGAATTCTGATACCACCTTAAGTTTTTCACCGTTAAACAACACATCCGGCTGATGGACCTCTGTAGTTGTTTTGGAGAAAAACATGCAAACGGTCTTATTGACATTCAGGTGCAAGCATGACTGATTCAGCCAGATTCATACATTGGCCATTGCGTCAGATAGTTTGTATGCAGCCTGTTGATTTTTTGCATGAGTGTAGAGAACGGTATCATCAGCGTACATTTGGAGACTGACAGATGGACATGCAGATGGGAGGTCATTTATATATAAGCTGAAAAGGAGCGGGCCCAGTATGGATCCTTGGGGAACACCAGTATCCACTGTGAGGGCCTCTGATAGAGTATCTCCTATACGAACAGCTTGCTTCCTGTTGGATAGATATGAAGTCATCCAATTGATGGCGGCAGTAGAAAAATTGAAGGAGGATAGTTTAGATAAGAGGACCTTGTGATTCACTGTATCAAAGGCCTTTCTTAGGTCTAAAAAGACAGCACCATCTACACCCCCTTTATCCATTTTAGATTTTATGCACTCTAGAAGATGGCAGTTAGCTGTATCCGTCGAATGATTGGACCTAAACCCAAATTGCATAGGATGCAAGGGGTTATGGCCCTGACTCAGATGTGCTGTCAGCTGCTCTGTCACCCATTTCTCTGCCACCTTGGATAAAACTGGTAGGATGCTAATAGGCCTGAAATTGCCAACATCTGTTGGGTCTCCAGATTTGAATATACGAGTAATGGCAGCAAACTTCCAGGCATCAGGAAAGATGCCCTGCTTGATGGACAGGTTGATCAGATGAGCAGTCGGGCGGGCAAGGGTGTTCTTGTGCTTTTTCAGGAATGCAGTATCTAAGTCATGGACATCTTTTGTAACATCTTTTGTGTGAGGACACTCTCTGCTGTAGCCGGTCTGTTTATGGCTCATGTCCATAAGCTTATTGAATACAACTTGCAGACAAGCTAGGATTGACAATTTTGTTGAGCTAGTTAGCCAATATATTATTGGATGCAACCTATTTGCATCCAAACAGCGTAGCGCAAACAACCAAACGCGATTGTACTAATGGTGGCTAAAGTTTACCGAGCCTGACACGTTCGACAGACTTATAAAACAGACACTGGTCCCAACAAATAACTTTAAGATGAGTCCTGACTCCAACCAATAACTTTACACGCCCAACAAGCCCGTGGCTAGCCCCGCTAGCTCGTTAGCTAACCAGCAGTCGAATATACTAACCAGACTAATTTGGTAAATTAAATAAAAACATGGTGACACTTACAGATTCCAATTTTGCAGATGGGTCACGTACCTTATGAATTGCTTCATCTTTAAGCTTCAATTTAGATGCTAATCAAGATTCAAGATTCAAGATTCAAGAGTTTAATTGTCACATACACACACGAGGTGTGTAGTGAAATGCAAAGTGGCAATGCTCAGCAGAAATGTGCAAAATAACAGGTACACACTATTTACAATAAACCAACACAATATTTACAATGTCAAAGAAACAACACAATATTTACAATAAGAGCACTTTATAAAAAAATATAGTAAAAAAAGGGAAAATTGTATGTGTAATATAAATTATAAATTATGTGTAGTCTTTACCTAAGTGTGTGTGTGTGCATAAGAGGGGCAGTGTGTGTGTCTTGGTGGGGGCCCTGGTGAGGTCGGAGTTCACAGTCCTGATGGCCTGAGGAAAGAAACTCCGTCTCAGTCTCTCTGTTTTTGCAGCGTGACTACGGAGGCGCCTTTGCTCAAGCAGTCTGAGGACTGATCATCACACACAGGAAAAAACTGTAGCCGTTGCCGTTAAAAATAAAATTAATCCACTCTGTTCTGGCATTTGCGCGTGTTGGGAGACTGTGCAGGGATCTATGTTGCTGCCTGCATCCTACAAAATAATAACTGGAGAGTTGATATATCTCTG